>OVAV01000344.1:6507-18912 GCA_900406375.1 Iberis amara | reverse complement strand
ATTTCTTTATTCTACATAGTGGGAAAATTTTTACTTCACAATATACATTTTTCGTGTACTTAAGACATTTGATCTTGACTTACTAAATTTTCAATAACTTATGAACTAGATAAATAATTGAAAATAATAAATTCAAATGCTAAAAATCAGACATTTCATTCTTTTGTGTATGTACTTTAAAACTAAGATAAAAATAAATTACGAAATTATCGTTTGGTGATCTAATGATTCATTACATTAAATCTTCTCCCAATATAATTATAGAAAGAAATATAGTTTTGTTTCATCGGTAAGATCTTCTTCATTAGATCAAATATTTTTAGATCACTCTCTTTTTGATCGGTCTCACCAATCATAAAACTATCCATTTAAAATAGAGTATGGATGGAAAAAAAATTGTGTAGTATAATTTCAGTTATAAGTGGACACCATATAACTTTAACCAATAGAATCTACAAATATTAAACTGTCTAAAAATACATATTAAAAATCAAAACATGTTTCTACAAAAATATTACACATATAACAAAAAAATGATACAAATCTTTTAACTAAAACCCACATATATGTGGGTAATCATCTAATCTATTATACAAGACCATCTACAATGAGCATGTTGAACAATATATTCAACTGTTGAACATGATATAATGAGGGTGTTGAATTTCTACAAAAATGAAGTGGATTTATACAAGTTGAATACTTTCAGATGTGTTGAGAAAATATTTGCTGGGCCAGCCTTGTCATGTGGCAGACTTTCACTGACAAATATGTTCGATGGGTATGCATGTAGATAGAGTACACGTGTTTTACTTATAGTAGTTGTTAATTTTTTTTTATCTCCACGATAATTCAAACTCATTTATGTCTTAATAAAAAATATTTTTATAACATAAACATTATAAAAAAATTCATGATTTTTATGATCTATAAAAAGAGACTAGTTTCATTTTTTTGGATATAGGAAAATATTTTTTCACTATATAAACTAAAAATAGAATAAAATTTATTAAAATTATATCATTTTAGTTATTTGAGTTAATTAAAATTGGAAATATATGAATATGTAGTTATTATATTATAAAGATAAAATATGAATTAAAATAGTAGGATTTGGTGTTGAATTTTATTAAATAAAACTATTGTAGAGGTTAAAAATGAAGTAGATGTTGAATTATTAGGTGGAAGAGCAATAAGATAAGATAGAATGTTAAAACAAATGTTGAATTGTTATACCATTGTACATGGTCTTAATATAATTTATTGTATTTTATTGTTATTGTAACTTTATTTGCTTAATAATACATATATGTTTTTTTATTTCTCAAAAAAATATTTTTTGAAAATATAAAAATCAGCAAATATTTTTAAAAATATGATTTACTTATTTTAAATTTAAACGCTAATTATTATTAAATATAATTATGAAAACATGAAATATAAAAGAAAATAATATATGAAATAAAAGTGGTGAGGTAAAGTGTTGAATTTTATTAAAGAAACCATTGTAGTAAGTAAATGTTGAATGAATGTTGAATAATGAGGTGGAAGAAAGAGAAAATGAGGTGAAGTGAAAAAAAAAAGTGTTGAATGTTGAAACCATTGTACATGGTTTAATAATGAGACAATTTTTGCTCTCCCCTAAAGCTGCCACCTCAACAAAAATTTTGGTGGGGCCAAAATCATAAACAATGGAAAAATAACGCGTTAAAAAATAAAAATTACCAAAGTGTCATAGCTAACTTTGGTTTTTGTTCATCTCCCGGAAAAACCTAAGAAGCGACAATAGGTACGCTAATTTCTTACTCGATTCTATTCAATTTATTAATTCGGTGGATCCCTTTTCTTTTTCTATGTTTACGATATCGAATTTCTTCTCGACTATATATGATATTGAACCTCACTTTTGTTAAGTATCTCGTGACTCCATCCACTGGAGGTAAGCACAAGCAATAGAGAAAGAAACGAAAGTGAGTTATCGTTTACACTTTCAGATCTCTTTTGATTTATTTTTTTCTACTTTGATAACTGTCGAAATCTTTTGATAACGTCTTAAACGACATTAGCAATGGCTGATTTTGGGTCTAAGGAAAAATTAGGATCTTGGTCCAACCTCTTCCTGGATATAAAAAATACGCTTTCTCATATTTGTGTATAGTAGTTGTGGATTCAATATTAGGGTTGTTGTATATGTTTTGATTTTTGAAGATTGATAAGCGGCAAGAATACTCGAAATTTTAGGAGGAGACTTCGATATCATCATCAACAAAGTTAGTTTTAGTTACTTTGGCCATTGTAAGTTTAATTTTCTTATCTTCTTTGGATTTTACTAACTTTTGTTATTATTATGATCTATACTATTAAAGGAGAAGCATGTTTTTGCCATTAGTATAAAATTTTCGATGACCAAAGAAAAACAAATTTCAGGGGTGTTTTGGTCCAAAAAAATATTTGAAAACGTGTGTGCCCTGAAGCGGGTGGGTTTGACCCGGTTTTTTTTTTAAAGTGAAACTTCGGGTCTTGGGTTTGATTCACACATCGGCATTTTCATTCAAAAAAAAAAAATTCAGAATAAAAAATGCGCGGATCCTATAAACGGATGGGTTTGACCTAGTTTTTCTTAAGTGATACTTCGGGTCTTGGGTTCGATCCACACATATGCATTTTCATTAAAGAATAATTTCAGAATAAAAAAACGGGCGAATCCTATAAACGGATGGGTTTGACCCGGTTTTTATAAGTTATTCTTCGGGTCTTGGGTTCGATTCACATTATTGCATTTTCAGTAAACAAATCAATTGAAAAAAAACCCGCCAAAAAATTAAGGTAACCTATTTGTTTTCTTTATTTTCGTCAATTTTAAATTATAATTTACATATTATTGTTACCTTAGTTTGATTTTCCTTAAAAATTTCGATTAGCTTTAGGAATATATCATTAATTAAAGAATATTATGATCTTATATCAAGTATCTTTCAAAATGAAAGGCCTAATCGAAAATCTCATATTTTACTATATATATATATATATATATGGATAATCTACCTAGAAATTTAACACATTCTATTTGGTTTGAGTTTTCGTTTTTGCTATACTTTTCGTAGGTGTTCTTATGAATGTGCATTTTAATGTTGAATTCGACTCGGTCTTGTAGTATTGAAGTTTTTGTTGATTAGTTTTATTAACAAATTCTAATTTCTTTTTTATTTTTGAATATATTTAAACATAACCTTAACTGATATTTATATTTCTGTACAGATAATGTGTCCAACATCAAATAACAAAGGAAAAGGCATCATGATCGAAGAACCCAAGATATAATCGATTATTGTTTTGTTCTTTTTTAAGTTTTACATTTTAAATATATATATTTAGTTTCTTAATTTTTTATGATTCCTTTTTTAATTGATTTAACAAATTATTTTTAATTCTTCTTACTAATAAAAAGCATCAATTGTAGGGAATGAGTCCACCATCGAAAGACAAAGAAAAGGGGATCATGATTGACGATAGGATTCAAGATGAATCCAAGGTAACCATAATCATAGAATATTGTTTTGTTCTTTTTAAATTGGGATCTATTTATTATTGTTTATTTTTGTTTAATAATATTTTTTATAATATATTTTTTGTCAAAAATAGTAATCTTCGATATGTGTTCTTAATGTAACTGATTATTTAATTCCTCTTACTAATAAAAAGCACCAATTGTAGCGAATGAGTTCACCATTGAAAGACAAAGGAAAGGGGATTATGATTGACGAAAAGATTCCAGATGAATCCAAGGTAACCATAATCACATAATATTGTTTTGTTCTTTTTTTAATTGGGATCTATTTATTATTGTATTTTATTTTTGTTTAATAATAATTTTTATAATGTTTTTCAAAAATACTAATCTTTGATATGTGTTTGTAATGTCGACGAATGATCTAGAATTTACTAACATACACAGAGGAATCATGATGAAAAAGATCTTACACATTATTTTAAGGTATCTTTTTTTATTAGTAAAGTTATGTTAGTAAATTATGCTATCATTTGTTATTTTAACAAAATATTAATATGCGGTTATTTTAAAATCTAATGATATGTTTTTAAATTTTATACGGCGGAAAAAAGAATGCCGATCATAACTGATGATCAACTATAACTTTTAGTCAAAGTATCTACTCTATCAAACGAGCAAAAAAAAAAAGAATCAGAAGCATATTGCAAAGGATGAATGTTTCAAATGAAACAATATCAGGATGCTTACAAAAGCTTAGAAGAACTAAAAATTAAGATCGCTAAGAGAGATGCAAATATATCTTTGCTATATCGTTTGGTGGGTTATCATGATTTTGATATAACAAGAGAATTGGATCATCAAGAAAGAAATAAGACCAAGCTGGAGAACTACTTAAAAAAATTGTGATTCCTAATGTTGATTACAACAAGATGGAATTTCCAAAACAAGAATGAAATTATTTAGGGAATTTTTTCTTATATGATTTTTATTATTTGAATAATGTTATTTTTATATTTTTATTTTTTCTATTTATCATTCAATAATATTATTTGATTTCTACATAATTATAGAAATCTTAATTTGTTTTCCTCGTATACAAATATCAAACTGAGACTACAAATATCTTTCAAAATCAAGGCAATGTCTCAATGAAATGTATACTTTAATTAGGTACTAAAGCCAAAATTACAATGAACAACTAAAAATAAAAAATAAAATTAATGTTGATAAGATTATGCTTTTTTGATAATTTATATATATCTTGAGTAACTTAAACCCGACAAATATTGATTATCGTATGTATTAGTTAATTTTAACATATAAATAAGAATATAGATATTTTGCACATTATCTTTTGTGGTTGTTTGTTAAACCCGAATATCTATATTTATGGTGACTTATAACCATAAATCTATATTTTCTTATAGATTATTGCCTATCAGAATTATTCTATATACCTAAAACATCCTTTTCAAATTTTCGAAAATCTTATTCCCAAATATATAGTTAATCATACACATATATTAGTTTCTATATACAAATAACTATATTTACGTATATATTAAAATGTATTAGTCTTTAAATAATTTATTGGTACATTCTTATATGGTTGTTTGTTATACCCGAATAACTATCTTTATGGTAACTTATAACCATAAATCTATATCTGCGTATATATGTTAAAATCTTACATTTAAATAACTATATTTACATTTATTTGAAAATGTATTATTCTTTAAATATTTTCTCCTAATTCTTATATGGTTGTTTGTCAAACGAAAATAATTATCTTTATTATAACTTATAACCATAAATCTATAACTGTTAAAATCTTTTGAAATATTTTACCGAAAATATAGATTTTCATATATATATATATATATATATTAGTTTCTATTTTATTTAACTATATCTTCACATTTATTTAAAGATATAGTTAAATATGTCGTATCTTATAACATATTTTCCTATATATATATATATTAGTTTCTGTTTTCTAATTAACTACATCTTCTATATACGAATATTATCTGACTACTTTATTCCAATTTTTCAATATATTCAGCTCGCAAATGTTATATCATGCATTCACAAAAGTTCGGGCATATTCCACTCCAAAATTAAATTTTTCCATATTATGGAGAAAACACTGGAAAAAGTAACTGAATTTACATCCTTGAAACTTGTGAAACCGTACAAGAAGTCATGACATGTGAAAGTTAGGATCATTCACTTGTGGAGACCAGATAGTTCAAGAGGTCCTCCTATTTAGATTTTATTTTCTATAGATTGTTTTATAAAGTGATTATAAGCATATTAACGTTTCTTTTTTTGGTATTTAGGGATCAAAAATACAAGCATATGTTAAACACGATTTTGCTTCACGTTTTGAGTCAAAGCTCCAAGCTGGTTTATGGAAAACTATTGAGAATTTTACACTATGGCAAAATTCTGGTCCGTTCAGGATGAATATGATGTTTTCTACTATTGTTCAAGATGCTAAGAGTAGCACTGAAAATGACAATTATTTTTTCAAATTTGCCCAATATGATTCAATACTATAAGGAAGTCTAAATGATTCTTTTCTTCTTGGTTAGTTTTATAATTCAAATATTGTTAGTTTTATGTGTATTGACTAACAATTTAAAATCGCAGATGTAGTAGGCAAGCAGTTAATTTGGGACAACTTGAAACTATAACCAAGGACGATAAACCGAAGAGAAAAATTGATTTCAAAATGCGGAATCAAAAGTAATATTATATTATTCTATTTATACATTAATCATTTTAGTTTATCTATTTAATTTTGTTGATATATCTTATTATGCAAATTAATGAATAGTGATGAACGTTTATCATGCACTTTGTGGAAAACTCTTGCAGAAGAATTCTACAATGTAGCTGAAGGACAAGAAGGGCAAATGCTGATTATTTGTTTCCGATTTGCAAAAATCAAAAATTGGAGAAGTATTTTGTTATTATTTATTTATAAACGACAATATTAAATGTTTCTGAATTTTCTACTAATATATACAATTAAATTATATCGTATTATGGTCTCCATATATCTACAACATATCAAATGCTTTTAATGTCCCCAAACTCATCATCAATCCAAAATACACAGAGGTTTTGGATTTCATTCGTGAGTACGTATGAAAATTATATTTTAGTATTTTTATTATCTATTTTAGAAATTAAAATATTATATTTGTGATTGTATATCAATATCAATTCTTTTTTTTTGTTATTTTAGGTTGCCAGAAGATGCGTTAGCTCTAACCCTATTGGAAAGCAAACCAAAACCTCAAAAAAATTCGAGTTCCAGTTTCAAAGAGGAAGATCTTAAGAGAAAGACTATTCTGGAGATTAAAAAGACTAACGAGGTTTATTATTTGTAAATAAATTACGAATTTTATGAGATTAAAAATTATTCACTATTAATTTATATTATAATTTTGTGACTAAACTGTAGGTTTGTAAGGTGAAGATATTGTGAACAATTCTGAAGATAAATACCATTTAGGCTTGGTATTATATTGCATGTAATCCATGCTCTAAGAAAGTTGCATATGATGTGGTTGCTTTAAATGAAAGCAATAAGATGAAAAAAGGAATGAAAATGTAACGAGTGCGATAAATGAGTTACAAATGTTGGCGCAAGGTAAGTTTCAAAGTGTAATATTTTAATAGTAAATATTATATTAATTGTATAATTATTATAAAAAACATATTAGTTTTCTTGCATAAATATTCATTTTTATTTTAATTTTAAAATAAAGGAAAGGTTTGGTGAGGTAAACTTTTTTGATTTTACTATACATTTAAAATTATAAATAATTTATGTTTAATTTAATTTTGATATATTTATTTATTATAATAGATAGAAGATCCTGATGATTTTCCAGAACCAATCAAGAATTTGGTTGGCAAAACCTTTTATTTTGTTGTAAACATCGAGTCAAACAATATTATTCGTGATTACGATACATTATGATCTCACAAATTTTATCTTCGAATCAATTAATCAAAGACGAAACTTCCTCAACATTTGAAAGTCAGCCATCATTGCCTTACGATGACCAAGTTATTAAATTTGTTGATCTTAATTGTGGAATATCTTATTAGCATATGTTTTGATATTTACGAATTTGATAATATAAAAATTCATAATTTAATTTAATAGGCTAGGTTGATGATAACTAATGGTGAAAGATCAGATGAGGGATCCATTCCGAGTTTGCAAACACCAATCTCTAAAAGAGATGTTGAGAAACGTTGTTGATCAAGGAGATGAATCTTCAACTAGCAAGAAAAAATGCACGAGAGGGGTTGTGCTTTTAGACGTGAAGATGGAAAAATTAGAAGATGGAGAAGAAAAAGGTTATAATGTCGAGAATAAAGATGATACTCTACCTAATGCAGAATAATCTGAAAATTTTGGATATCTTGGAAACATGTTTGATAAGTAGTTTGTGTTTACTAATTTTTAAATTTCAGGTTTTTATCTATCATTTACTATTTTTCAAAAATATTTATTTGGTTTTTATGTTTTTCCATGGTATCAATTTGTTTACATCATATATGAACTATAAGTTATCGTGAACTATTCAGAAAAAAATATCAAAATTTTTTTTGATCAAAACATAATTTTTCTACTAATAGGTATAATATAATAAAATATAAAAAGACAATATCACTCACGTATATTAAATTTACCTATAATGTCACTACTTAAGAAGATTGTGATTCCTAATATTGATTACGACAAGATGGGATTTCCAAAACATGAATGAAATTTATTTAGGAAATTTTTTAGTGATATTGTTTTTATTATTTGAATAATTTTATTCAAATAAAAGGTAAAAAGACAATATCACTCACGAATATTAATTGACCTATATTGATACCAAATTTTTCAACTTAACATAAAATTAAATTATTTTACCGCCATCTCAGTTTAATCAATTTTACCGCCATCTGAAATTATTATAATATTTTGGTAACGAACTATATCAAAAAAGAAAATATCCAAACAAGACCGTAACTACTTAAGTGAAGTTTTTCTAAATTCTATAATATGTATATATAGTTAGATATATTTAATGTTTGAAACTAAATCTATATATTTATTAAGAAACGAAATTTCAATTCTTTTGATTCTACTTTTCGGGTTTCAGATATGGAAATGATTAAGCAATTCCTTAGAAATGGTGGAAATAGTCAAAACAACAATCAAAAGAATGTTCCTGATTCATCTCGACATTTTGGACTTCACCCAAACCATTTAGCGACATTCAGATCTCGACAAATAATAATGATATTCAAAGAGGAGTTCTTCAGAATATTAAGAATGTTCAATTCCCAAAAAGAAATGTTCGTCACAATGGAAATTAAAAAATTTCTAAATCTATTGCTAATAAACAACAAACGAACTAGGATTTCTTAGGTATGTAGTGGTTGAATTTATATAATTAAATATTTTAGAATTAAATATTTTATGACATTATTGTACAGGTCAAACAAAAATTCGATCTAATTAGAAAAACCATCAATTTATTGACCTCAATGGACCATCTATACAATCAAGTTATGATTTTTTTTTTTATTAACACTCAAGGTTATTCTTCAGATTTATTAACATTTAATTCTTTTTGAATATAAGCTTACAAATTATTAAAGACTTATATAAAAATACTATTGTTATTTTTTAGGAGAACAAAATCTTGTTGGTGATTTGTTATTAGATTATAGTTCATATGAAGATACGTGGTCATATGATTTGTTTGATGAAAGCGAGACATTTACGAACTAGACAGAAATTGTCCAACAGAATGTTGCGAATTCGAAAGGAGACAATAGTTCAAAATCATTTAGGACTACTGAAAAAAACATATAAAGATTGCTATAGTTATTTATTGGTTACATAATTCGATCTATATGCATTACGTATTCGATTATTAATATTTGTTTAAATTTCTACTGTTTTTTTAGATTATTTAGATCATGGAGACGCAACTTTCGAATGTACTTATTGTGGAGCAAAAAAGTGGTATGAAGAGCATGTGAATAAGAAATAATATGCAAAGGAACCTACTTTTACTATGTGTTGTTTGCAAGGAGCTGTTAAGCTACCCTATTTAAAAGATGTTCCTAAAGTTCTACAAGGGTTATTAACTAATAAGGACATTTTGAGCAGGCATTTTCGAGAGTTTATACGTATTTACAACATGATTTTTGCATTCACTTCTCTCAGTTGAACAGTGGATAGATCTAGACCAAACGGACGTGGACCACAAATGTTTCAATTGCATGGAGAAAAGTATCATTGAATGGGTAGCCTACAGCCTGAAGATAACGATTATGCGAAGTTTTCACAACTATATATTGTTGATACAGAGAATGAAGTTATAAATCTTACAACAATTCTCATATAATATATTTTATGAATGTTATACGATGTAAATTATTTTAATATATTATAAAAGCTATTAGTTGTTCAAAGATATAAATTACAGTTAAAAAAGACAAAGCAGACTCCAGCAAACGGTGAACTACGTCTAGAGATAATTGAGGCTATCATAAAGATGTTTGGTGAATTTAACCCCTATGCGAAGATATTTTGATCGGATAGAGATAGATTATTATCAAGAAATGATCATGAAAAAGAGATGTTTCATATGAGTATTGTTTGTGAAAGAAGAGGAAAAGATGCTACAACTTATTGCATGCCCACGGCTTCAGAAGTTGCAGCTTTGGTTCCAGGTGATTTTGTTCTAGATATGCCTAAATGTGACATTATTGTAGTAGAAAAATATGAAATTTTGAAAAAGATAAACGAACCTCATGTCTCTTATTTGGCTCTACAATATCTGTTACTTTTACGTTAAGGAGAAGATGGATTCAGGCTTGGTATAAAAAAATGATATACTCAAGCAAGCTCGAACGGAAAATTTAAAAACAATCAGTTTGAGACAATTTTTTGCCTTCAGGATTCAAGAGAGATATGGTGAAAGTCACCACCTGATTCAATCGAATTGATTGTTTCAACAGTTTTTGGTAGATGCTTACATGACTATTGAGATAAGCAGGTTGTCATATATTAGATATTTTCGAATCTGGTGGTGTTGATATGAGTAAACAAGGAACGAGAATGCTAATACCATCAAGTTTTGTTGGTGGTCCTAGGCATATGCAGCAAATATATTACGATGTCATGGCTACTTGTAAGCATTTAGGATTTCTAGACTTATTTATCACCTTTACATGTTATCCAAAGTGGCCGGAAATATCTAGATATCTTGAGAAAAAGAAATTATATAGTGACGATAGGCCAAATATTATATGTCGGATTTTTAAGATGAAAATCGATGCTCTAATTAGAGATTTGACTGAGTACAAACACTTTGGAAAGACGGCCTCAAGTTAGTTTTTATCTATAATATAATTAGTTGTATTAATAAGATTTCTTCATTATTCAGGTTTTAGTAATTTTTTTCCTAAATTTCAGCTATGTACACTATCGGGTTTCAGAAAAGAGGTATTCTATATGCTCATATCTTATTATTCATGCATACAAGTTGTAAATTTCCAACAGGAAATGATATCGAAAAGTTTATATGTGCTGAAATTCCTAATTAAGATACAGACCCTGATCTAGACGAAGTTGTCAAAGAATGTATGGTCAATGGGCCTTGTGGGGCAGCTAATCCTTCTTCGTCATGTACGGAAGATGGGAAGTGTTCTAAGTTATATCCGCAACCACATACTGATTTTAAAACGGTTGACAAAGATGAGTTTCCGGTTTATAGACGTCGAGATACATGTGATTTTGCAGAGAAGAATAGGATTAAGCTAGACAAAAGATACGTAATTCCTAACAACAAGGAATTATCACTTTGTTATAGAGCTCATATTAATGTTGAATGATGCAACCAATCTGGTTTGATAAAGTACTTATTTAAGTACATTTTCAAAGGATCAGATAAAGTGATTGTTGTTGTAGAAGGGGAAAATTATGCAGGAAATCGAAAGAGATGTTCAGATGGTAATATTAAAAGTTAAGCTAGTAATGAAATCAAAGAATATTTTGATTGCAGGTATATGATAATTAATATTTAGATTATAAAAAATATGATATAATTGTCTAAATGGTTACATATTATTTCTTTTACTCTCATATATGTTTCTGCTTTAGAAGTTGCATGAAGATTGTTGAAATTTCCTATCCATTACCGAACCACACCAATTGAAAAATTGTCTTTTCATCTACNGAAGTTGAGACTATTCTAAATAGGAAGTCTACAAAACGTCTATGTTTTTGGCATGGTTTGAATTGAACAAGGTAAATTCAGTAGCTAGAACTCTTACATATGTTGAAATACCAACAAGATTTACATGGGATAGAAAAAAGAAAATGTTCAAAGATAGGAAGAGAGGATTTTAAATAGGAAGAGAGGATTTGCAATAGGAAGGATAAACTATGTTCCACGTAATTTAGAAAAAGCTTATTATATGAGAATACTTTTGAACATAGTGAAAGGTCCAAGAAGCTTTGAAGAGTTGAGAACTTATAATGACAAAGTTTATCCTACTTATAACGAAGCATGTTGTGCATGTGGTATCCTTGATGACTACCAGACTTATATTGATAGTATTATCTCTGCGAGTTTTTGGTGTTTTGGTGATATGCTAAGAAATTTGTTTGCTATGATGTTTTTTTCCGCCTCATTATTAAAGCCTAAGGAAGTGTGGAAAAAATGTGGGAATATTTATCTGAAGACATTGAGCATCAAAAACCAAAGGAATGGAAGAACCAAAGTATGTTGAATTCGCTTGAATTGTGCGGTTTGTATGAATTATGTGTTTTAATTTTTCTTTGTTGTATTTTTTTT
>OVAV01000343.1:3424-19949 GCA_900406375.1 Iberis amara | reverse complement strand
GTGTACTTTTATTTTTACTAAATTAACTACCGTTGGGTTTCTCATTTTTTTTCTCACAATTATATTTTAAATATTTTAATATCATGCATCTACGAACTGTACACATGTGCACTAAAAAAAACTAAATATTTTATGGTGTATTGAAAGAGAAAAGAGCATATCAAATTATCCATGCAAAGAATGCCCCATGTTAAGGTGGATCATTATGCATCATATTGGACTATGGTAGAAAAAATGGCGGTTTCATTCGCTCTCGAAATATCTTCTAGTTAAAATTCCTATGAAAGCTGTGGATCGACTATTATCGGACATAACAGAATATTTATTTAAGAAAAGTGTTAAATAAAATTAAAAGTTTGGTTTTGTGTCTGAATATATCATATTGCAGAATTAATGTATTTAAGAACGTTTATATAGTTTTGTAGTTGATTTGATCTTTTCGATAGTAAATCCTTTCATATACAAAAAAGAGAAAATTTTCAATAGTACCATAAATGGTATTTGTATTAGAAGAACTACTATAATGACCAATTTTTAGGGAAAATACCACAAAGTTGTGGTAGTGTGGCATGGGTAAATGGACGAAAATACCCTGCAGAGAAATAGATAAAAGCGCGCCAAATTGTGTTTCTAGTACATAAGCAATTAATGGTAATTAAGTGCATTAAGTGTTGAGATGATGTTTTCAGCTTTTAGCCAAAAGGTAAAACGTTTAATTGTGGACAATCGTAATGTATCAATTAATGTGGTATGTCATCTTCTTCCTTGGAGCAAATGGTGTGAAGATTGGCGATTTTGGAAGGTAAGCTTCATTAATTTCTCTTGTCTCCATTATGTCTATTTTTCTTGTTCATTTAAAGCCGCCGAGCTCATTTATTAGCTGATGATGGGTCAGTGGACAACGTAATGACAAGTTGTATTTAAACTGTATAGGGCATTATGGTAGACGAAACTGTTATGTTTATTGTGGGTGATTGGGAATGCTTAAACACTGGATTGTGGCATTTTTATGTTAAGAAAGACATATTTGCCAAATGTGTGCAGATGGCATTGGAGGATAGTTATGGTATTTTCTTGGACAAAATGGTCGAAGCTTATGGTGGGTTGCTTAAAAAAGAACAAATGAAACTCACCTACTGGCAAAGAAGTAGTGATGAGGTTTTCACGCAGGTCAAAATGCCACATGTATCTGTTGATGACGACTGTGGGTTGCAGAGCTTCAAACGAGCTAGGTCCGATTGTGGTGGGTTAAACATGTATTTGTCTATAAAGGCATCCGAGGAGGTGGACATATATATACCTGATGGACCGTCGACTTGGATGGACGGACTATGTCCACCGATACACGATGCAAGGCTTCTCGACGGAATAGTTAGAGGTTATGAGGATGATGCTTTCTTGGAGGCAGTGGATAGGCTGGAAAGTGGATACATAGATAGTAGTTGTAGCGGTGGACAGAAACGACATGAGGGGGGCCATCATTCCGCATTGATCGAGGATGGGATGATCCGTGAACAGAGCATGTTTGATGATGGATGTCAACATACAAAGAGTGGACAAGTATGCAGAGGACTAGTGGTGGACGGTGGACGTGGAAAACGCGATAATGATATTGGAGGGAGCGTTAGTATGACTGGCCAAGAATGTGATGCAGTAAGATTGTCTATTGCTAGTGGGTCGACAATTGCTAGTCTGGCACCAGGTGTTTTTGTCGGTGGACAATGTTCCAACGACCGTGTCAACTCAGTTGAATGTCCAAACGATGAAGATGTGCATGGAAAAAAGAGAAAACGAGAGGGGAAAGAACATGTTGATGAGAGCGATAATGGTTGGTTTGAAGGTGTGGACAACTGTGAGGAAGGGGATTATTGGTATGATAGTGAGGACTACGATTTCGACATGATGCGGGAACATATAGACGCTAAATACCCCACACAATGGGATCCGTTTGATATGGTCAATAAACAAAAAAGGGTAGACTCGGACAGTCATATTTGTGGGACAGGTTGTGAATAGTCGGGTGGACATAGTGTGGAGATAAGTGGACAAAATGTAACGGATATTGGGGATATACCTTGCCAAATCGTAGAGGGTGTGCAATCTGACCTTGTGTCCACGGAAAAAAATGGTGTATGCAGTCGACTGGGTGGTGCCGACAATGTTAGTGGACAGCTTGAAGAATGCGATGTTGTAGCAGATGGTAGAATAGATGAAGATGGTAATGTGGTGAGCCGGCATGAAAGAGACAGTGGAGTGTTTGCAAATGTGGAAGGAGTGGACATGGATGAAACTACATCAGCTCATATAGAGAATGTACAACTTGTTGTGTATCGTAGTGGACGAGACTGCTCAAGTGATAGTCATGCAATAACTAGTTACAATACCATTGATGGACACACGCAAGATGACGCTTTAATGGCACTTGATGACAAGCCATATAGAGATAATATCGGGATAACGCAAAGTGACGATGCGAACATGAATTTGAGAAAAGGAGGTGACGCAATCTACGTTGGTATGATCTTTAAGAACAAGAGTGAGCTTCATAAGGCCATATCTTTCTATGCTATCAAAAGGTTGTTTAATTTCAAGGTGCAAGCTTCAAACAAAAAAAGGGTTATTATAGTGTGTGTTGATAAAAAGTGCAACTGGAGGGTGTATGGTACAATACATCCGAGTTCAGCAAATGTTGAAATCAAGCGGGTTACTCTTAAACATACATGCGATGTGAGTTTGAGATCACACTACAGTAAGAAAGCCACTGCCGACATCCTCAGTGAAATGTTAAAGTCGAAATATGCTCATGGACAAGAAGGGTCATGTGCATGTGAAGTACCAGGAATTGTACTGTCAGAATTCAATGTAACAATTTCCTACATGAAAGCTTAGTATGCTAAAGAAGTAGCTACTCGAATTGGCCAGGGCAGTGAGGAGGACAATTACAAATTTTTGTCCACTTATTTGCATCTAATGTCCACTAAAAATCCAGGTACAATATCAAAGGTTAAGATCGTGAGGACCGATGAGGGGGTGGACTTGTTCAAATATATTTTTGTTGCATTCGGTACCTCCGTTGCAGGGTACAAACACTTAAGAAAGGTGGTATGCGTAGATGCGACCCAAACAAAAGCAAAATATAAAGGTTGTTTAGTGGTAGCCAGTGGACAAGACGGTAACTACCAGATTTTTTCGTTAGCATTTGGCGTAATAGATGGGGAAACTACTGCTGGATGGACTTGGTTTTTTGAGCAGTTGTCGACTTTTGTGGAGGACGAATATGATCTTGTCTTCGTATCGGATAGACACCAAGCCTTTTATGCAGGTTTCATTCATCTAGACATCATTGCATACAATTAGTTTCCCAATATGCTATGTGCAGTATTAAATATGTCCATCGTATCTTAATAGACACATAACTAAACGTGCAGGTTTGAGTAAGATTTATCCCCGAGCGCACCATGGAGCTTGTGTTGTCCACTTAGAGAGGAACGTGAAACATAGGTTCAAGTGTGAAGGACTTGCAAAGATAGTTTCCAATGCGGCGCGTTCTTACACCATCGGGGATTTTAGATACTGGTTTGAGGAAGTCGAAAAACGAAGCCCAAACTGTGCGAAGTATTTGGTGGACATCGGGTTTTCCCATTGGGCGCTAGCGTATTTTCCAAGAATGAGGTACAATTTGATGACCAGCAACATTTCTGAGTCTTTGAATGCAACGCTACAAATGGCGGTTCAATTCCCAATATCTAGGATGGTGGAAACAATTAGGACAAAGTTGATGGGTTAGTTTTGTGCGAGGAGGAAGAAAGCTTCTCTTGCATCAACGCGATGCACACCCCAAATTGAAAGATTGCTAATTGAGCATTTGAGTGAGGCAACATATTGTGCTGTGATTGGAGCAAGTGACTCTATATTCCAAGTTAATGACGCCGGTGGATGTGTCTTTACGGTCGATTTGAATATGAAAACTTGCACTTGTCGAGTGTTTGATGTGCTGCCCGTGCCTTGTTGCCACGCTCTTGCGGCAGTGGCCATGACTAAACTCGGCATATATTCGCTTGTTGGTAATTGTTACACAGTGGACGAGTAGCGTAAGCTGTGGAAAAAACTCGTCCTCCCCCCAGCGCGCGAAACTGATATTGATGTCCTTCAGGAAGTAATGGACGAACAACTCAATCCTTCTAAAATGAAACGAGGTGCAGGCCGACCATGTACAGTTAGGATCCCATCGCAAGGAGAATACTCTGTAAGTAGCGAGTCACATAATGATGTAACATAATTATGGTAAATTGTTTATGACCCAATGTGTTTGTTAGCTTCATTTGTTTGTGTAGGTGCGAAGTAAGGCTAAACGCAGCTGCACCTCGTGCAACTTGCCTGGACAGAACAGGGCAAGTTGCAAAAATCCAATTTAAGTGTCGATTGGGAATGTGGTTTTACGCATAGGCGGATAATGATGATTTTTTTCTTTTTGTTCACCCTTGTATTTTGTTATAAAACTATGGTTACATTGTGGTGATATGGTTAGGATCAGGGAGTATTTTAGACTTACCAGTTACCCATGTTTGCTAGCTACCCTATTTTCGGATAATGGTTTCATCTGGACATGTAGATAGTTAAAACTAATGTCCACAATGATAAAAGTGGACATAATTGTTAGTAGTTCGATTAACTTTTGAAGTACTAAAGGACACTACTCCCTAATTAACAACTGACATATAGCTTAAACGTTCATAAAACCATTAATTTTACAATTAGCCGAGACAAACTACTAGCATAATGTTTTCCAGTTTACCAAAACATAACCGATGTTGTGAAAAGTTTTAAAATATCATCATGAGACAGAACGAGAAAATATGGGTTGAGTTAAAGAGTAAAGGGCGAGAGGAATCAGTGGTCCAATGCCTGCACAAACTCCTCGTAAAGATCGACAGCGTGGTGGTCATGAACGACACCAACAACTTCCTTAGTGAGATGTGAGACATCTATGCCTTGCGAGTGAAATTCTATCAGCTTCATAGTCATAGAAGCAGAGTCACCTACCCAAGATATCTGCGGCACTTCTGGCACTCGGACAACTCTGAACACGAATGTCATCTTTTGTCCATCTCCTCCGTTGTGGACCAAGCTGTTAATGGCAAGTTGCATAAATGCTGCTAATGGTTTCATGGTTTCGTCCATTTTTGCCGCATCCATCCCCTTGCAGAAGCTGTCTAAGATGTTGATAATTCCTTCTTTGAGATCAATCATAAAGGCGACCCAATGAGATTGTCCCAAATCCATAGGGGAATAGACGCTGTCTATGGATTTAAACCACGTTAACTTGTTTGGACGATTCAGAACAAAACCCTTGATGTAATTCTTGATTGTACTATTCCATGTCCACTTGTCTTTCGACCTTGATTTCTTCTAGTTGTTGTGTTCGTCATATAGCATGCGAATAAACAAGATGTCAAGAATTCCTACCCTCTTTGCTACCAAGTTGCCTCATTCCCTCCTCCACATCAAACTGAGCAGGGCATCAACATGTTGGACACCCAAAAACACATAATTAATTAAACTGTGGACAAAAATTATCTAAGGAGTGGACAAAAACATATGCCTACCACGAGAAATCCACATGAGTAATGACACAGCGAAATTTACTCGCACTCAGTATGTATGCAAAAGACTTACGTGGGTGTCTATGGTTTGACGGTGAGTCATTACGACATCAAAGAATGAATGCTTCACCTGTTTCCCTTCGATTATGTAATGTCTGCAATTAAATAATCAAATGAATTGTGATGTATTGTTAAGGGATGTAACTTAAACATTTACAAAATACTAACTTCTTCCCATTAGAGCTAAGACGAGATAGCAACTGTCATTTACGTGATGGCTAGACAGGCACTAGAGATTCATGAATATTTTTGAGATCCGAAAAAAGTTTTGGAGTCAACGAATGTCTGGACCTTTTAGGATTTTTTACTACCCTCTTCTCAAGAATCTCCTCAGTCTTCATTTCGTCATCTTCATCCATGAACTGAAGTCTTTTTTGACTCTTTTTAGAGAAGCGATCGATATGTTGTCGTCCTCGTTCTCCATTTGAGCTTGTCCACCTGTTAGCATAACTGGTACACTTTCCTCTTTCTGCTCCAATTGTCCATCCAACGCCACTTCATCTTGTGTGTCTATTACCATGTTGTCCACCTTGATATTGGCCATCTGTGTTTGTCCGCCTTCAGAAGTATTTTGTCCACTGACATCCGTTTGTTGTTGTCCATCCGGTACCACTTCAAATTCTCCCTTCAACCAACGTTGTCCATTATATTGTAAAAATTTATCCTTATGTACACATACGATTGAAAATAATATGTTCTTAAATAGCATACTTACTTGTCCTTCTTCAGTCTGTTCCGCATTCACAACCTTACTGATACGTTCTGACAGAACCTGCAAACAAAAGTTATATGTTCCATTCATTACCACAAACTCGATAATTTAATGAGCTACCTGCAAACATGGTCAAATTATCGACTTACCAACGCTACTTCTTGACCTTCTCTCCACTTCGCTAGATCAGCCAACTTAGAAACTTTGTCTTGTCCACCGACACCTAATTGATCAACACAAGAATCATGATGGGGGGTTTTAGGGGTGTCAGGTCTTTCAAAAATCTCTAAAGGTTTGATACCAAGGATCCAATTAGGGTCATAGTTTGGATCATCAATAGGCAACTCCGCCGGAGCAACGTCGTCCTCAATCATGGTGGTGGACGTACTCCCGATACATAGCATCATTGCCTACATATCGGATCGCGGACACCGTTAGTTCCAACTACGCAAGCAACGTTAAAGGGTGTTTACGTGATGATACCTGATTGAATTATTACTTATCTTTTACGTGGTTGGTGCTTGTGTGTCATCCTCGTCCATTGTACCATCTACTTTAGCCACATTTTCCCCTGATTTGACTGTTTTGTCTACAAGCTTATCGGTGGACAACTTATCAGTCTGCGCATGTATAAGTCGTGGTTATAATTAGCAGTGATTGCCAAAATGAAAAGTAGACAATACTAATATGGGAACAGTTAAAAATAGAAACATTGTATCTATATTTGGATATCTCTCTTACCTCGTCCGGCTTTGTTGCTTGCGCGTCATCCTCGTCCATTGTGCAGTCTACTTTGACGACGTTATCTTCTGAGGGTACTGATCACCCTGCATCTGATATATTTCCGATTTCAGAAACGCAAGATCAACAAATATCAATTTTTTTAAGTGTCTTACTTTTTCTACTCTGGACTTGCTTGACTCAACTACAAGGGCCAGTTTCTCCCTCGTCCCGACTTGGTTGTCAACCTGTTCCCCTTGTTTGACTATGTTGTCTAAATACGTATCGGTGGACAACGTATTAACCTGCAAACGTTAATTTGTGTTTTAAACTTATAGTTGGTATGAAACGTGTGAAGTTATGTCGTGTATCCAAGTGGCCTACCTTGTCTGCTTCCATTGTGATTGTCTCTAATTCGGGTGTCGGCTTGTCCATCGTCACTGTTGCTTGTCCACCAGATCCACAGTTGTGGCTAAAGTGTCATATTCCCTCTCCTTCGATACTTTGTCAGTCTGCATATATTTTGTGTTTATTGGTAATTAACACGAGAAAAGCAAAAAATATTCATATTGTTCCTTGTTTGGCTACGTATCATACATTGTCCACACCCGTCGTTATTGAGTCTATAGCAGGTGCCAACTTCTCCGTCGTCCTTCTTTGATTGACCACTATGTACCCTGATGTTTTTAAATTGTCCACTGATTTTTCTGTGGACAACTGATCAGCCTGCACATGTTACATTCGTCAATTTCAACACAGGGAAAGACAAGTGAAAAACTATTTTGTGACTTACTTTGTCTATTTCCATCTTATTTGTTTCTACCTCGTCCACTTTTGTTATCATTAGCATACATATCCTCTGCGGTTGACTTTATGTTCTGTACACAACATTGAGAAGACAAATCAGCAAACCGCAGATGTATTGATATCCGTGATATCCGTGATAACATCACGAACACCTGGATATTCATCAAAAATTGCATCGTCTCTGCCAAAAACTCCACCTTCATGTACTTGTTCCCCAACAACTGTATTTTCAGAACTACTTATGGAGACGTGTGGGTGACAAATGGTGTGTATGTTTCTCTTGACTTGTAAACTTCCCGCCCTTACGCACCTCGCTTATAATCTCATCAAGTAGCTCATCCTTCATCAACTTCCCGCTTTTACGAACTTCGCTTAAAATCTCATCGAGTAGTTCGTCTTTCAACACCGCTTTCTCAGTCTGGAAAAACTCAGTTAATTTCTCAGTGTGTGCAGCCAACCTTTCCTCGAACTACCGATGTAGTGCATCTATGTCCACCGAATCCCCATCCTTCGTCTCTGGTGCTACTTGTGGACGTTTTCTTTTTCTACTCGAACCTTGAACTTGGCTCTTACTTGTTTTACCCTTCGAAGTACCTGCCCCGTCGTGCACCTGCGTACGTGTCTTCTTGACAGGTTTGGTCTTCTTCACATTCTGAACCTTCTTTTCCTCAACCACAATACGTTCAAAATCGCTGCAATCGGTTTGCCACATATTCTTCTGGAATTTAAATTGAGCGCTGATAAACCTTTCCATATAATCCACCGACTCGTCCACAACCTCGTCCACCCCCTCCTGGTTGACATTCCGGTATGCATCATCCTCATCGGGTAAGTAAGGCTGTACATACATCTGCGATGTCCATAAAAATTAGTTAGACAAACTATGACAATGTTGTTTGCTATGTTAATTGATTACATATATACTGTGGACATGCACTCCACTTTCATTATGGTGAGATTATGGAAACTCTTTCACTTGGGGATACTCAATATCGACTCGTGTGTAAAGTCGTGGTCGCCGGCATCACCAGAAGGTAGTAACTTAACAAATTCAGGAATCGCCTTGAAAAAGAAAAGCTGTAGAGCAAGCGTGAAACCATGAGTTGCAGTGTGAGATTGGTTGAGCTTGCCTCTAAGGAAATCCACATCTCCGCGTTGCTCACCAACTTTAACCATCTCAATGGTTAACGCAAACGCCTCCCGACCCCATGGGAAACTTTCAAAAGCTTCAAGATCTTTTACCATCTCAACAACCTTGGTTCCAGCTTTTACGGGGTTTGTGTTGCATAGCAATACTCCCTTAACTATCACTATAAGCGCTAGACGAATCCTCCTTGATGATGGCATCTTCTTGTCCACTGGTAATCTCTTGTCCACCTTAAGCAAATCCACAATTTCTTTGACGGTGATACTATGTTTTTTCTTCGAAATCAGTGTGTTCCAGTAAGGCTTCTTAGGATCTTCAAGAGTTTGTAACCTCTCTAGTTCCGTGGCTTCGGGATAAGGGCCACAATACACACCGGTAACTATCCCAAACTCTCCGAGTGAAAACCGAAATGGACATCCGGCAAACACAAACCATAGCTCATACTTTTTCGCTGTGACCAGTGTCTTACACAGCATCTGGTGGACAAGCTTACCCGACAATGCAGACATCCGTATTGGGAGATTAAGCAGTGGACCAAACACAGACGCCTTTAAGTAGTTTAGATCCAGCGTATCTTTAAGCGCTTCAACAACATCAAGCATTAACTCCGGCTTTGAGTACCTATTTATGCGGCCGACCGGTGGGTATCTGTCACGAGCGTACAGTCTTCTGGGCAGTAAATAAGGGTCGAACTTGGTTTCCTCTACTCCGTGGACATGTTCTGCCCTTCTCGAAGATGAAGCTTGGTGAGTCGGGATTGCGGTTTCTGGGTTCACTGGAACCATCGCGAGACACGGGTTTCCTGAATCTTCCATCGCCGTTTCTCTTTCCTTCAGTCGTGGTGATTTGCGAATCTTCTTGTTGCTTGACATCGGCTGTTAACTGTGAAATCTTAACAAAATCTAAGTCGGTGGATTCGATGTTGGGGCTATTTGCTTTCTGAAAATTAGGGTTTTGAACGAGATGAAGATAGGGGAAAATTTCTCTACAATTACTGTATGAGAAGAAAGATGAATGAAGTAGAAAGAGAAGTGAAACTATCGATGGAGGAGTGGAACCGAAAATCAGTTTTTTAAAAAACAAAATACAAAATCAAATAATGTCTCATCGAGGGTTATATGCGTCATTTTTAAAATACACGATTATGGTAGTCTCTGCAAGGCATTTCTTTTATGGTATTTTTGTTAGGATGTCTATCCAATATGGTACATAGCCTAAATTTTTCTACAAAAAATCAGTTTTAGCGTTTTTCACCATATTAATTAGAACCTCACTTATCTTATCTTTTGCTTGAAACTATAATTTTTTTATTATATCAGTTTTGACAAAAAGTTCACTTAGAGGTTTTATTATATATATATATATATATATTAGTTTAGTTGTCGAGCTTAACTTAATTATTTGAAGATGACTACTACATGAATACACGGCAATAACGGATATGATATCCGTCGTTTAATCATCGGTATTGCTTAATTCTAACGGATAAACGATGATTACCTTCTATCGGTATGAAAGCGTCAGTAACAAAAATCCATCGGTAAAACATTGAATTTAGTAATTTTTTGAATTTATGATTATCAATAAATTTTGATTTAATAATATTTTAAATTTATTTAATATTGAATTTAAACACCAAAATTACATAGTAAATACAGTAAAAAGTAATCCATTGAGCTACTCATATGATAATGTATAATTAAATGGATATAAATCCACGCTCATTAAATTCTTCATTCGATTCATCGTCATATATACCAACACTTAAATCTTTGTAGGATATGAATTCCACCAAAAGATTGACGTTTAAAGAAAGTTGAAGTTGAGCTTGTGCACCACTCCCATTTGGTTGTAACTGATAATGCATGTTCAGATACTCCATCTATTATATCCCTTGGATTTATTGTCATCACTGTAATCCATGGATTGTTCATGTCTCTTATGCGGGGTACTTAATGTAAGATATCTGCACAATTTGTAAAGATATTATAAAGATTATGATATGTGTTTGTATTAAATTTATTCATATACATCATAGAAATTTTACTTGGTCCGCTTGTGAAACAAGAATGAAATGATCATATTTTCCAGGTTTCCTTCGCGGATGTATAGATGTGTTGCCAAATTGTCAACATTGACACCTATACTATCGGTTGGGTCATACCAATCATGCTTTAAGACAATACATTGCAAGTTCAATCTATGGATATCTGACCTCCAATATATCTCGAAGAATGCCATATTACACAACATTCCTAGAAATAGACGATATACCATAATCACAAGTTGTCTTTCCACTACCCATATCGTGAATCTTGAAGACAAATTCTCTTGTGCAATACCTTGGGTACGACATTGCAATGTAGTTCGGTCTGTTCGTAAATTCGACCAACCATATGGAAAATGTTTAGCCATTCTATATTCCATCGCTAACCTAGAAATTTGAAAAACAATTTAAAATGATAAGAAAAACATGCAAAATTAAATTAAATGTAATCAAACACTTAACTGAAGTTGTAACCATGCAAAAAAAAATCATTTTGCTACAATAGAACCCTCGACTTTGCTAAAATTTTTCACATTCTTATTCAAATGGAACATGTACCTCTCAAATAAAATGCATCCATCGATAATGAACCAGTCCACCTATGATGTGTCATGAGGAAGGTGAATTGATGTTCAATAACATCAAAGAAGGAAGGTGTGAAAATCTTCTCAAGGTTGCAAAAGATCATCAGTATATTTTTCTGTAAAATGTTAATACCGTCAATAATGAGTGTCTTTCTAAGGCCCCAACCGTTGGATATTAAAATTAATTAAGTAACAAATAACAAATTAGAAATTTGAGTAAACTCGTATATGTATACAATTTAATATGTGCAATGGCTTCATACATATCTTTTGGAAGGAGATGCGCAAATGTAAAACGGAAAAGGCATTTCATTACTACATGACAATCATGATTCTTCATTTCACTATACTTGCCTCTCTAATATCCAACTCTAAAAGATCTTACCAACCTTGGTCCTACACACCCTTTCACTTAAGTAAAACTCTTCTGGTCTATATGATTCTGCGGAAATAACGGGACAAGTCACAGCCCAAAAATAGAGCGTGACAGTCTACTCTCTCATGGATAATGTTAATTAGTCGTTGTGTCATGTTTATTAGTCATTATGTATAGTTTTTTGTATTCATTGTTACTAAAAAGTCATATCTCTCACTACTATGTTTTTACTTGTTAATTCGCTAGTTACAAGTAAATTAAGCATCATCATAGAAAATGACGTTTCTTACCAATGAAACAACAAAGTGTGTAGAGAAGTAGATTCTGTAATGTAAGGAACATCGTTGCTTTGTTAGGACGGTACGGGCCACTTGTGGAATTAGATGTGATTTGGAATATTACATATGATATGTGTCGGTACGTGAATGACTTTCACTCAAAATGATGATAACCTAAGAATAACGACCCTTGATATCATATTTGGCCACCTTAACTATTTTAAAAATTATGACAATATATATTTCAAAAAATTGGGTTATCACATGGCTTCCAAATCCATGTTCTTGGCCATGAGCTTGACTTCTCAACAATCGTACTAGTCGAATTGGGAATAAAGCTCAATTTTGTTTGATTTTTGATTCTTGACATCGTAAGATTCGATGACGATAAGGGTAAAAGGAACCACATAATTTGCCTTTTTTCCTCCAAGTGGTCATACAAGAATATTATTATTCTTAAGATATTATTTTACCAAAAAAAAAAGATTATCATGCGATCTCGAGTTTTCACAAATACTCAAAAAGCCAAAATGCTGGAAACTTTGTATATGATGTATCTAAAACTATGGCTCCGAATGGTAACGGCGGATCAAACGGTGCGGGTAAAAAAAAATTAGCGGGACGGTGCGGTACAACTGTGGTTTGTGCAGAAAGCGGGACAAGTGCGGTTCGTAATAAATAAGCGGTGCGGAATTGTTTTTGAATGGTAACCAAAATAAGCGGTGCGAAATTTTTTTCTTCAAAAAAAAGTTATATGTGGTAGAGAAAAAGTAATTGAATAGTTAGAATAATATAAATATGTTGTATAAATTGTTTATCTAATAAATATTTGAATATTTTAAAACAAATATTTTATATGTTTAATTTTTTAAAACATTTATCTATTAATAATAAAAATTTACGAATAAGTTAATTCAATTTTAAAATTATAAATCTATAAATACATAGATGTTATCATTTTCTTATAAATTTGTGTATTGCATAGGCCTGAGCGTTCGAGTATTTGCTTTGGTTTGTTACGGTTCATCNTTTAAAATTATAAATCTATAAATACATAGATGTTATCATTTTGTTATAAATTTGTGTATTGCATAGGCCTGAGCGTTCGAGTATTTGCTTTGGTTTGTTACGGTTCATCTGAGTTTTGGGTTATTTAAATATAAAATTTAAAATAAAAATTATTTTCAACTAATATTGTGTAATTTAAATATATGTAATTATATTATTTATATACTTAATAAAATTATTATTTATTTTTAGTGAAGTTAGGTTAGTTCGGTTCATTGGGTTCAATATGATCCATAATTGTTTTTTATAAATGCAAAGAAACAACAGTTAGCGGTGTTGCAGTCCGGTGGAAAATGATACATGTGAACTTTTAACCATTGGATGATTATTACTTCTTCAACTGGATTTATGGTTTAAACTTATAATTTAAAAGTACTTTAAATTTTTATTTTGAGAAAAAAAAAACATTTTTATTATATTTAAGAAATTTTATAATATATAATATGAACTTTTAACCACTGGATGAATATTACTTCTTCAACTGGATTTATGGTTTAAATTTAAAATTTAAAAGTACTTTTAATTTTTATTTTGAGAAAAGAAAATTTTTATTATATTTTAGAAAATTTGTAATATATAATACTCTTAGAAATAAAACTAAAATTTTTCATATTTTTGATAATTTTTTATCATTCAAAAGATGATTTTTGAAAATTTGTACACTAAAATTACTATATAATTAATTATTATTGTGTTAAAAGTAAATTAATAAAAAATGATTGATGAAAAAAATATATTGTTGCGTTTTTCTTCTCCGTACACACCATATTGGGTGTGGTTCAAAACAATTTTTTGTTATCACATGCAATACCGCACACTACTGTGTACATAATATTTTTATTATTAAAATTTGAAACACTTTCTAATTCATACAAATCGTCGAATGGGAAAACCAAAGCGGTTTTCACCGCCCCGTGTTGGATATTGGCAATAACGCCACTCCCATTCATAACCTATGTCAATGAGGTGAAACCATCAATCAAATATTTTTAGATCTGGTTTTAACAAATGACTTTTAAAAGTAATAATAAAAATACAGCTAAACCAATTATTAGATATTTAGCATTTCCTATTGATATGTCGACCATTAAAAAATTAAAAAAGGAGAAATAAATTCAGAAAAATGGTAAACACAACTTGTTTTTTGTCACTTTCTTTTTGTCACGAAATATAATTGTATCTGTAAATATATTTGATCAAACTCTATATTACTGCGAGTAAAAGTTTAGTTACCTTGGATAGATAGTTTGGTAGCTCAAGAGCAGGCTAAGTATTTATCACTATATTTAAAATCTAATTTAACATATTTTATATAGGAACGTATATATCGTAATGTGATATTGCAGATTTTTTGACAGCTCAATAAAATGTGAAAGGCCGTACTACAAAGACATCACTTGATAAGACATCACTTGATTCGTCCGTATCATATATTCTTCACAGCTAACATTTTGTTTNAAAAAAAAAAAAAACATTGCGTTGTTCGTTTCCTAGTTGATAACCTTTTTGTTGATCCTTAAAATCTGCAAGAACCGACCATATAACTCGAAATCCTCACATATATTCCCACTATTTTAATAGCACCTCCATCAATGATTCTTAAGAAGTTCTTCATAATAAAATATAATAAACATTAAGAAACTTGGAGAGAGAAGACTCTTAATGAAGATGTTTAAAAAGTGTATCTTAAGTGTTTTTTTGACACTTGTCCACTTATTAGTGGTTTTTTTTGCTGAACCATTTTTAAATTAATTAAAAATTTTAATTATAAAAATAATAGTAATAGTTTATTTGTAAGATACGTTTTTTTTAGATACTCATGGATGGAGATGGTCTAACGTTCTTTTGCTATTTGTTGTTGTTATTGTTGTGTATAACTGTTATTTTTTTTAATCAGTTAGATTAAAAATATATTCAGAATTACCCATATATATTTTCAGTCAAATTAAAAGTTCATTAACTAGTTGTGTTTATCGTATGAGTCTGAGAATAAATTTGGATATTCTATGAGATTAATATACACATTAAAATGTGATAAATCAAATTTGGCTCCAAAGAAAGCATTATAATATGGATATAAGCTTAGAATAACATGTAATTGCCTGGTCTCAGGAAAAGTGTAATTAAATTATTACACAGACGTAAATATTAATTCTTATATTTTATTAGAACAAAAAAATTAATAACTTTTTACCATTTTCTTTCGTCAGTTAAAACTTGTCATCATAAATTTGAAATGACAGATATGTATCAGTAAGTCCACAACATGATAGAGATTTCGATAAAAGCATTTAGAATCTATATTCTTTATTATTTGAAAAAGCTATAAATAGGAACACTTATTGTCAATCATAACTCATCGATCAAACACAACAACTCAACTTGGTCCATAACTTCCTCAAGTTTTCAAGTTTCCACTCTAGATCTCTCATTCCAAAAAAAAAAAATTCCATTTTCCCTAAGAATATCCTAAGAGGCAAATAATATTAAAACCCATATTTATTATTATCAGAATGGAGAAGGTACAAAAGATGGTCTCCGAAAAGCCTGTCGTGATCTTCAGCAAGAACTCGTGTTGCATGTCTCACACAATCAAGACTCTCTTCTTAGACTTTGGCGTGAACCCAACGATCTATGAGCTAGACGAGATCAACAGAGGAAAAGAGATAGAGCAAGCATTGGCTCAGCTTGGATGCAGCCCGACTGTGCCGGTAGTGTTCATAGGAGGACAGCTCGTAGGCGGAACCAATCAAGTCATGAGTCTTCATCTTAGTCGTTCTCTCGTCCCAATGCTTAAGCGTGCTGGAGCATTATGGGTTTAATAACATTCGAGAAAAAAGTAAACCGATTAAGTTAAGTACGTAGCGTCACTAATGACGTCCCATGCTAATTATTTTAATATTATTGTAAGAATAAGATGAAACTAAAGAAAAATTATAAATATAGTATATTGTAAGTAAGTCTATCCAAGTTTTGAGGGGATCGATCGTAAAGGGTATCTAATCAATAAAATCAGCTTGAGTTGAAATTTCTATAATGGTACGTGTTCAACCCAGATAAACAAAAACAATGCGACCCGAAACTGTATAATTGAAACCATGTCATATGGTTCGCTGCTATTTT
>OVAV01000342.1:0-19954 GCA_900406375.1 Iberis amara | reverse complement strand
ATATATATATATACTATTATATATATATATATATATTATTTTTCACAAAAAACACTTTCTCTTAACTTTCAGCCAACCGTAATCTAATACTTTGATTAATGTTTTTGAAGTTTTTCATTTACTAAACTTTTATTTCTTTTTAATATTTGATGCTCTAGAGTTTTTTTGTTAATACTTGATTTTATTTCATATATTTTTTTTTTTCTTCCTAATAATATTCATACTTCTTCATTTTAAATATCTTCGGGCTGTACTAAAAAGAAAATGGAAAAAATTTGACAATTCGTTGAAGAAAAAGGAGAAAATACGGCATGGACACATGGAAAGAAAGTCATTATCTGACAAAAACTTATGTGTGTGACATGGCTATCACATCTCGTGTTACACACAAAAACATTTTATATTATTCTTTCAACTCGATTTCTTTGGTATGACAAAGGACACTAATCTAGTAGGTACGTAGACATTNACATTTTTTTTTTTTTTTTTTTTTTTTTTTGTCAAATTGAAACGATATTCATTGATTGTCGTCTTACTTTTATTATAATATATGTTCATAATTGCTAATATATATATATATATTCTCCGACACCAAAACATGAGACTAAAATATATATTAAAATAGTAATGTTTGTACAATTTAGTTAATTCCTTAAAGAAGAAAAGCAATAACTTAAAAAAGCAGTAACTTCCAAAAAATATAACAATTCAAAAAATAAATATTTTAGCAATTTGAGTGTCTTTGTTTTTAATTTAAAAATAAATAAATTTATTTTTTAATTTGAAGATATATCAAATTATTTTTGTTAATTTGAAAAAAATTATTATTTACACAAGTAATTCAACATTCGACGCAAACAATCTACCATTCATTATTTACCAACCATTCACTATTCACTAAAAAAACATAAATAAAATATTTTTAAAACATATCTTTTTGTATATTATAGAAATAAAAGGTATCCTAGCCAACTTTTTTCTTCCAAAATAGGAATTTCCTTTTTAACATAAACCACAATTTTTTTGTCAAATAAAAAGTCATCACGATTTAACCACAAACTTTTTTGTCAATTTTTTTACTTACCACACTAAAACGAAACAAGAACAAAACTCCGTTAATGTCGTTAAATTCAAGTTCCATTGAGACACGTCTAGATCTTGTAGATAGACACCAGTGACGAAGCAAATGAAAAATAAATAAAAACACAAACAAAAACAAAGATAAGAACTCTTATCAATTTCCACTTTACAACAAAAAAATAAAAAATAAAAACATTTCATCGATTTGCCAAGATAAAAGCAAACAATACTTCACATAAGCTTCGCAATCTCTTTACTTATGTTACGTGTCGGATAGTTATTTTGACACTGTTCTTAGTGTTTTCTTCACTTTCTTTTTCATAATCATTCAAGAAATTCTTTTTTTTATTATCTTTTTGTGTGAAAAATCAATAAAATTCTCTTCACAACCAAAAAACAAAAAAAAAGGATCTGTGATTTTAAAGATGATCAAACGAATCTCATCTATACGCAAATGTCTGATTCTACCTCTTCAGATGCGTTTTCGTACGGTATATTCTTCTTACAATCTAATGATTTCTTACACATGATGAATAAAAAAGATTCACATGTTTTAATTTCTGATGAACAGCTACAAACTTTTTCAAAGTACAACGCACAAGCTGGCTCAGCTTTGCAAGAAGAGCGTAAGAAATATGTTTATCAGTAAGTTTATCTCAGATCTCACACTCATATACAATTATCTTTTAAAATTAATATTGCAAAAGCTCTGTTTCTTGATTTGTTAAAACAAAACATATTTATATAAAGAAAGCTCTGTTTTCTATTTGTTAAAGGAATGCTCTGCTTTTTCATTGCTTAAAGGAAAGCTCTGTTTTTTTTTTTGGTTAAAGAAGAGCTCTGTTTTTCATTTGAAAAGCTCTGTTTTTTCATTTGTTAAATAAAAGCTCTGTTTTTTTCACTTGTTAAAGGAAAGCTCTGTTTTTTAAATTTAAAAAGCTCTGTTTTTTAAATTTAAAAAGCTCTGTTTTTTAATGTAAGAAGCTCTGTTTTTTCTTATTTGTTAAAGGAAAGCTCTGTTTTTTTTTTCTTATTTGTTAAAAGAAAGCTCTGTTTTTTACAATTATTGTTTGGTACAATATAGAAATGGAGATGAAGAGTATGCAGATTTAGACTGGGATAATCTCGGGTTTGGTCTAAATCCAGCTGATTATATGTACATTATGAAATGCTCAAAAGACGGCGAATTCAGTAAAGGAGAGCTTAGTCCTTATGGGAATATTCAGCTAAGTCCTTCTGCTGGAGTCTTAAACTATGGACAGGCAATAACTCTTTTGTAAAACCTCAAATTCTAAATGTTTCTTGATTGTCTCTAAATGAAGATCTTGTGAACTATCCAGGCAATATATGAAGGTACAAAAGCATATAGAAAAGAAAATGGGAAGCTTCTTCTTTTTAGACCCGATCACAATGCTATTCGAATGAAGCTTGGTGCTGAAAGAATGCTTATGCCTTCTCCTTCTGTTGATCAATTCGTTGATGCAATTAAACAAACCGCTTTCGCAAACAAACGATGGGTAAAAAAAAACGGTTTCTTTTAACTTAATTTAAGCTTATTGTGGGATCTAAAGTGATGTGTTTTTGGTTAGGTTCCTCCCTCAGGGAAAGGTTCTTTGTACATTAGGCCTTTGTTGTTGGGAAGTGGTCCGATTCTCGGTTTAGGTCCAGCACCTGAATATACATTCGTTGTTTATGCATCTCCGGTTGGTAACTACTTCAAGGTATACATATGTCTCTCTCTTACAACGAATGTGAAAAGATAAACATAAAGAATAACTAGAAAACATATTTAACGTGGTTCACCAAATTAGTTACGTTGTTTTAAAAACATAGGAAAGACTAGACTTTCAAAATAGTTTTAGACTAAAGATTATGATTAGAGAATAAGAGTATAAATAAATTTACTTTAATCCTAAAATTTTTTAGACTAATCGGCTTCGCATACTTAGTCCCAAATAAAATTACTAAATGCGAAAACTTGCAGTCCCTTACAGATTCAATGCATATTTCAAAAAAATGTTTTGTCCATTGGGTTTTGTAGGAAGGGACCGCGGCTCTTAACCTCTATATCGAGGAAGAGTATGTTCGTGCGGCTCCAGGTGGAGCCGGAGGTGTTAAGAGCATCACAAATTATGCACCAGTAAGTGTTTGGAGCCACAAGTAGTTTACTTTGAGATTAGAGGCAATAGGTTTTGACAACCCATAAATGTGTGTGTAGGTTTTGAAAGCATTAAGCAGAGCCAAGAGTCGCGGTTTTTCAGATGTTCTTTATCTTGATTCTGTTAAGAAGAAGTATCTTGAAGAGGCTTCTTCTTGCAATGTCTTTATTGTAAAGGTATATAGTGGATTCTCTTTGTTGCATTCTAAAGTATGCTTATGTGTCTAAATTCAAATTGTTTCAGATACCATGTAGATATAATAATATGAACAAATTTAACTATATTAATCATCAGAAGCATCTATTTCTAAAAGAATAAGGATAAATCTAAATTTTTGACTTCTGATATCTTAAAGGATTTACATAAATCTTAACTAGAATATAATATACACTATGATTATCTATATCTTTTTGTGTATATCTCCAATAGGGTCAGACAATATCAACTCCTGCAACTAATGGCACCATTCTCGAAGGGATTACTCGAAAAAGTGTAATGGAGATTGCTAGTGATCGAGGTTATGAGGTACCACAAAACCAAACTGTTTCAATCATAACACTAAACCTTATATATTGAGGTAAATTTCACACTTTTGGCTATAATCAGGTAGAAGAGAAAGCAGTTCATGTGGATGAAGTAATGGATGCAGATGAAGTATTTTGCACTGGAACAGCTGTTGGAGTTGCTGCTGTAGGAAGTATAACTTATCAAGACAAAAGGTAAAAACTCACAAACCTTGTAACATTCTTTACTCAAACATTAAAGTAAAGATTTGGCTTAATGTAAATACTTATGAAACATTCAGAGTTAAGTATAAAACCGGGGATGAATCAGTCTGCCAGAAACTGCGATCAGTTCTTGTTGGGATTCAGACAGGATTGATTGAAGATAACAAAGGATGGGTTACAAATATCAACTGAAGAGCCGGTTTTCAAACATTTGCCACAAGAAGATTTGTTTAAGCTGTGTATACACAAACAATAAAGAACAATCATATAAATGTGATTGACGATGTATTTTCTCTTGTACTATATGATTTCATCTTGTTTTATTCCGGGTTTTATGTCCTGTGCAATTTATTACGAATTTTTTTATATGCATCACGAATTAAAAGTAACTTCTCGCATTTATTCTAATTTGAATCAAATAGCTATAGTATTAAATCGTTAATTGCATTTTAATATATTAAAAGAAAAGCATTTAACAATTGTTTGAATTTTTTAATTGATTTTGGAGTTTTACATTTTTTTTTTTGTCGTCAAGAACATAATTAAAGATAAAGAGTATCAAGGTAAAGAAACAAAGAGAAACCAAAAAGCATTAGCTTGAACACTCGGCTTCTGCAGCGATCTCGTTAACCAACCAAGATGGTCCAAAGCGGGCTACGTACGATTGTATACGGCCGTCAGACACCACACTAGATGCTATAGAAGAAGCACACTTGTTAGATGCATGAGGCGTGTATATAACATAGACTTCTTCGAAAGCTTCCATGTCTTGAGTGATCTTTTCAATGAAATATTGAAACTTGGGCCAATCCCCTGGGTTTAATAATGCTTCTACTGCATCTTTATTCTCTAGAGCAAAGATTATTCTTCAGCGGTCTAAAAATCGTAGAGAGTTGACTGCCCAATCCAAGCTAGAAAGAGTAGCTAAAAACAGAGATGGAGGAGAATCAGGAGCACTTCTCCCATGGAAAAGTACTTCTCCTCTGTCATTACGTAGTAACCCACGCAGCTCCTATGTAGGGTAAGTCTCGCGGCCAACTCACACCAATGTTACACTTCAGAATATCAGGTGGTGGAGGTGTCCAGGAGCTAGCCGTTGGCCTATCCAGACAGTGCCGGCACATGGGCTAGAGATGCCCTAATCTAAAATCCAAAAAAATGTGCCCTTGTAGAAGAAAAAAATAAATAAATAAATTGTGCCCTAAAATTTTTTTTTTTTGCCCGAAATTTAAGCCCATTTTTCTTGGACCCTAAGCCCTTGCTTCCCTTGCTTTCCTCTTGGGCCGGGCCTGTATCCAGAAATGAATCGGGAGAAAGCAGATTGTTACCTGAATGCTGAGCTTGGAACCATGCAAACGCTTCTGATCTAGCTTTAAGGAGAGTTTGATTCGCATCAAACAAGACTCCGTTAAAAACCATATTGTTTCGACCTTTCCATATATTCCATACTATCCAAGGGCAAGGCAGTTTTGTAAAGTCTGAGATTCCTTTGTCTCTTGAAATGTCCATAAGCTGAGATATGTTAGCATATATCGAATGATAAGAGGGACCATCTAACATAGGAGATATCCCAGCTAATTGCCAAACACATTTTGCTCCATCGCACTCAAAGAGAACATGATTAATACCTTCCTTTTCAACATTACACAGTATGCATTGCGGATTGATTGGTATACTCCGTGATTGTAATCGTTCAGCAACCGCCACTGCACCGTTCAACACTTTCCAAAGAAAGTGTTTAATTTTAGCTTCCAGATTTTGCTCATCAAACTATCCAATGAGGGTTGATCTGCAGCTTTATGAATACCAATGAGACGAGGCTTTGAATTCACAATCTCATATCCACTTTTAACTGAATATTTCCCATTCTTTGTATAAAACCATACATCTCTGTCCACCCTAAGAATCATTGGCTTTATTTGCATAATTTTCTTTTTGTCATCACGAGAAAACAATTGGTCAAGAAGATCCAGACGCCAACTTTCAGTTTGAGGACAAATCAGATCCGAAACACGTTCATCATTCCATTTATATTGAAGGGAGATCTTGGGACCTGTAATGGGAGCCATTTCTCTGTCCATACAAACGTATTCTTTCCATCCCCTATCACCCGAAACAAACCTTGTTGCAATAGGTCGCGGCCATGTAAAATGCTTCGCCAAGCGTATGACGGTCTTTTTCCTAAACTACATTCCAGGAGAGTCGAATTCATGAAACATCTAGATTTATAGACCTTCGTCAAAAAACTATTAGGGTTATCTAATAAGCGCCAAGCTTGTTTAGCTAATAAGCTTTGATTAAACTTAGCTAAATCTTTAAAACCCAAGCCGCCCTCTGATTTTGGTCTACACAACGAATCCCATGCAACCCAGTAAATTGGCTTCTTCTCCATCTTCGTTTTCCACCAGAATTCCATCATTGCACTCGTTAGCTTTTTAAGCATTTTCTTTGGTAATTGGAAGCACGACATCGCATAAATCGGTAAAGCCATGGCTATTGATTTTAACTTTTATGAGAATTTCCTTGCCTCCATGAGAAAGGTTTTTGGCATACCAACCTTGAAGTCGGTGTTGTAGTTTCTCTGTGATATAGGCAAGGAGATTTTCCTTGGAACCACTAAAGCATTCCAGCAAACCCAAATATGCACCAACACCTCCTTCCTTATGAATCCCCATTCTATTCTTTATTCCTTGTTTAACTGTTTCATCAATCTTTTCGCCAAACAAAATGGATGATTTTTGAAAATTAATCATCTGACCCGATACATCCCCATACTCTTTAAGACATCGAAGGATCTCATCGCATTCATCTAGATTAGCTTGGCACATAAATAAATTGTCATCTACAAAGAGTAGATGATGTATAGAAGGCCCTTGAGTTGATAATCTTATTCCATTTATCTTTCCTTGAGTCTCTGCAAGATGTAGGCGATGTACGAGAAATTTCGCACAAAGAATAAAAAGTAACGGTGATAAAGGATCTCCTTGGCGCAGTCCTCTTTCCGGTTTTATGAATCCATGCTCTTGACCGTTAAGAATGACCGTATATGTGACTAACGAAACGCAGCTCATAACCCATACTATCCATCTCTCATCAAAACCTAAAGCCCGTAAGATACTCTCCAGGAATCTCCATTCTACTCGATCATAGGCTTTAGACATATCTGTCTTAATCGCCATAAACGAGTCTCTACAAAGGGGATTAGTCCGTAATCCATGAATCATCTCATGTGCTAATAGAATATTGTCCGAAATGGACCGCTTCGCGACAAAAGCTCCCTGTGTTACAGAGATTATATTCGGCAGAATTGATCTTAGCCGGTTACAGAGGATTTTTGATAGGATTTTGTATGGTACCGAGCACAAGCTAATCGGTCTCATCTCCTTCATTCTCTTCAATGTAGCAACCTTCGGAATTAACACTATCCGAGTAAAGTTCCATTCAATAGGAATTTGACCATTTTCAAAGAAAGCATTTATCTCTTTTATTAGTTGGATTTTGGTTATATTCCAAAATCTTTGATAAAAGAGGCTAGTCATGTCGTCTGTTCCTGGAGCTTTGCTCGCTCCTGGAACTTTGCTCGGATCAATATCAAAAACTGCTTGTTGTACCTCTTGTTCCGTAACTCTCGATAATAATCGTCGATTCATTAAAGTTGTGACACGGGGCTGTATAGATTGCATCAGTGATTCGTTGATTTGCGGTTGTGTTGAAGTAAATAATTCCCTGAAATATGCTGCTGCAACATGACCTTTTGAGCCTTCTTCATACTGTTCTCTACCTTCTTCATCAATTAACATCTATATTTTATTTCGAGATCTCTGATTTTTCACGCTAGCGTGAAAGAAACGAGAGTTATGGTCCCCTTCTCTTAGCCATCGTTATCGGCTTCGTTGTTTCCAAAACTGCTCTTCAGCAGCATAAGCTTCATTTAATTTCCTCTTTTGTTGTTGTAACAGAGCTAAATCAGGTGTTTCTTTACACATTTCATGATCTATATCCAAACGTAGTTGCTCTATTCGAGTTGCTGCGTTTTGTGGATTATTTTTAAAATTTAAAATTTTGATGCATTTATTGTACTTTTTGTGTTTTTTAATCGATAACTTTAATGAAAGTTATTTCGAATAAGGTAAATTAGTTTTTCATTTATATTATATTTATTTTTATTTTTGATCTCTACTTTTATTATTTCTTTATTTAGTTTTGGTAAAAACAAAAATAAATAACTATATCTGGCGGGAACGCAATGGAAAGATTCACGACAAGCCGCATCACTCCGCCACCTTCATTCGCTCACACATAGCCCGTACCATCTCCCAACGTACTGCAAGCTTAGTCTCCGCACCCGACTCGCCCGCCCAGCTATTATCCACGCGTTGGCAAGCCACTCAACTACCTTAGGCCATTGGTAGCTCCATCGTACTCTTTAGGTTGCGTTCTAGCTGGTGTACTCTTTTTTTTAAAGACTAGTTTTTCCTATAGGAAATTCTAGCTCTTTAAGTTTTAACGAGGCCCACTATAACGTTTCATCCACCTAAGGACAAACTTTTTTCATACTCATGCCTATTGATCCTAATTTTGTTCATGTATAGCTTTTCTCGGAAAATTTTGTTGTACATAACATAGTCCATAATTTTTTATTAATAAATTTAACATTTAATCAAAAAATAATAATAAATAACTATATGATGTAAAATTAACAATAACTATTTTTCTATATATGTTATGATTTAAAATTTTAAAGTTATTCATATACTACTCCATTTAGTTAAAAAAATAGAATTGTGCATACGAAATCTCACATGGTACGCAAAAATGAGTAATGAACTAAAATTATATTATGAATAATTGAATACATTAAAATAATGATAAATTATAATTGCCGAAATTCTGATTTATATCTTTGGTTTAGTTTGATTTTTTTAGTTAAATTGAATAATTAAAACAAATATAAGAAACAATTGAAATATTTTAAGGTGAAATTTAAATGTAATAAATACTTCATAAAAAAAGAAAATATCGTAAATATTATAATTTGATTGTTTCCAAGTATGTTAAATTTATTAAATACTTAAAATAATTTTATTAGAGAAGTTGGTGAATTGAACTTGAAAATTTCAAACATGATAAAAAAAAAATCTAATTGAAATTTTTAATGTTTAAAAGTTTATTAAGTTTATTATATTATTATAATTTAATTTAAATTATATCATTGGTCTAAATTTATATTATAAACAAATATTCTTAAAATAATAATATAATAATTTTATATAAATATTTTGTTATTAATCTGATCCCTTGTATGACACAAGTACCATCTAGTATGTCTGAAATCTTCTCCCTCTAATAACGTTAATTGATATAATTGAACAATCAAAATTAAAGAGTTTCAAAAAGACGCTAATAATTTTAGATTATGTTTTACTAAAGTCAAATTAAATTAAACATGAATAGTTTAATAATTAGAAACGTCAACTAATACACTGATTTATGGGAGGAAATTTTTGATAATCTGTAGTTCATGATGTATAAAAAAGAAGTGAAAATGAATTCAGAGCTCTACGCAAACCTATAAACATATTTGAAAAGACAGATTCAGAAAACTCATTTAATTGCAGTTTGCTTTCTAATAATACCATTTATCTTTCACACAACTATATGAGATACAAAAAAGACTTGCGCATAGTTTCATTTTCTTCTTGCAGTAACCATAAAATTTACATTTCATTTTAGCAAAAAAAGAACTGAATACATTTTAATCACTCATTAAGAGATTTCAGCACCAAAAAAGTGTAGCTCATTTGTAACTGCAATATCACTTTTTAAAAATATTTATGTTCGTTTGTACATCTCCACAAATCCTGGTGAATAATGATTTGGTGAAGAACTTGGACATGACTTAACCTCAAGATCTTCACCAAATTTACTTCTTTCAAACTTAGACTGTATCTCTTCCTTTTCAATATTCTCTTTCTCAGGCTTCAATTCTTGAGAATCTTCTGATAACTTCTGATCTGAGCAAGGTCCAGCTTTACTCGATTCCGGTGAACATAATGGTATTTGAGAATATGCAGCTTTGACTTTGTTATGCATCTCTTCCATTTTTCCTGTAAGTTCATCTTCTCTGTCCATAGCTATAATAACCTCGGCTGGATATTTTTGGAATATAGGTGCGAATCTCTTTCGACAATACTCACTAAAGAGTAGAGTGAGAAGGATTAATGGAATGGTGAAACCTGAAGCAACTGTTGATAGCTTTAAACCAAAGAAGCCAAGAGCTATGATTTGAGATAAGATTAGTGAAAAGATTGTGGTGTTGTGAAAAATAGGCCAGTATTGTCCACCACTTTCATATTTTGTAATGTAGACATTGATTATCTGCAAAACAGAAGAACTCAGTTAGATTAAACATATAGAATTGTCTGCTTAGTGATAAAAATTTGGCTATCTTTGTTTTGCAGTCGTTAGCGATTGCAATAACATGTAATATTGTTTATTTCGTAGTTACTATATTATTCGTTTAACCGTCGCAAGACTAGTCGCTATATTTTTTTTTAAAAAAATTAAAAATTTTATTAAAGAATATATTTGTAAAAAAAACTCCTATCTAAATTCTATGTTATATAATCAAATTTAATAATAAACAATTAGTTTATTTTTTCTTACATATTTAATTATAATTTTCTCAACTTAATTTAATATAATTTAATTTAATAATTTTAATATTTTGAATTATTTTAAATTATTATTTTAGTTATTTTTCGTCTGCAATAGTTAAAAAACCAGCAACCCAAGTCGCAACGAATGACAAACGAACAATATTTGGTTGTTGTTGCTAGTCAAACAAACATGACATATGTCACAAATTCTTGAAGTGATTATTGGCAACTACGAATTTGAGGTTAATGTACAAGAGATCAGAGAACATAAGCATCATAGACATACCTGGTTTTTGTAAACAAGATATGCCAGAAAAAAGTAGATGAGCAGAAATGGCAGTATAAGAGGTGCTATGACTGAATTGGTGAAACCCAAAAGACCAAACAAAAGTAGTCTTGGGACTTCAGTATGGTAAGGAAACCGAAGTGTTTCATATGAATCATCCTTGCTCTTGATACATTTTGCTATCATATTCCATATAAGACTCACAGGTTGCATTATTTCGCAAGCCAAACCAGCCCAACCAGATGTGAAACAGTATGTCATAAAGAAACCAGCCTGAACATAGTCAATGGTTAGTACACAAATGAAACCAGAGATTGAGCACATACACATTCAACATTTTCAAGAAGCTTACCCACGAAATGAAAACAATATGATAAACGAGAGAGAAATATTCTGCTCTCTAGAATTTTTTCTTGAAAACATTATAATTCCGTAAATTTCTTTATATAAACCTTAAAACTCAATCCCAATAGAAAAACGTTAAAACGAACTTCTTCGTCCTAGATGGACCGTACCATATTTTGGAGCCATTCAGTCCACAACATTCTAATGTCAATTCTATTCGGACCTTTAATATTTTATGTCACAAAAAATACTCCCTCAGTCTCACAGTAAGTGTCTTTTTAGAGTTTTATTTTTTGTTTCAAATTAAGTGTGTTTCTACACTTTCAATGCAAATTTTATTATAAAGTTCCAAATTTAACCTCACTTTAACAGTGAATTTACTTTTCTAAGGGTATAATATACTCCCTCAGTTCCTAAAAGGATGATGTTTTAGCTTTTTTCATTTGTTCCACAATATTTGATGTTTTAGATTAAAGTTAATATATATTTATAGTATCAGGAATCGCAGTTCACAACAATTGGCTTTACTTTTATTTTTAACCAATAGTAAATGGATATTAGAAAGTGTTATTAAACTAATGAATAAGTATTAGAAAAAGTAAAAGTTAGTTTTATTAATACGTGTAAAAAATTCAAAACATTAACTTTTAATATGTTTTGTTAATTTGTGTGAAAAAGAATCTGTGTGAAAAAGACACTTATATTGAAACGGAGGGAGTAATATTTACCTGTGTTGGAACAACTTGCGCAAGTTCCGAAGGTACATCCTTAACACTAGAGAAGACACTTAACCGTCTGATAATAGAGCCTGATAAAATATTGATGAAGAAGACATTCCAAATAGTGAAATACAAGATCTTGATACATGCACTTTTCTTTCTTATACCACGAGATATACATCCTTCCAATGTTGAGAAGTACATCATCAATGGTGGAACCGTATACAAAAATAAAACCAATATCACACTTGGTAAGTACCCTGTGATCACTTGCTTCATAAACTTGTTTCTCAAAATACCTCTTAGAAAAGGCAAATTCTCTGATAACTTTCCTAGTTGAGTCATCGTTTGAATGAAGGCAACAGGGAAAAGAAACACCAACATGAAGACAATAGCACCAACTAAAGTTGCGATTTTTCGCATCCAAAGTTGTTGATAAGGTACTTTCAAATTCTTCCAATAAACATCATGTGGCTCTGGTGCCAAATCAGCTGCCCATAACATAGGATTTGGTGTTTGAAGAACCTCTGTAACAACAAGAGCATCATAACGTGTCTTGAAGAAGACAAAAGCCACAGGACGTTCTTCCTCTGTTTTACTCAAATCAACCTTACTAAGCGCCACATTTACTGACTTGTTAGAGTTACTTTGCAAAGGATTTGCGTTTGCGGATACATCAGAAGAAGAACCATGTGTTACAGCCTGACGCATTCTTTCGGCATTATGTCGCAATCTCTGAATGATGCCATCGCGGTAGACCATTAAATGTGACAAATAGCTTGGTGTATAATAATTAGAGAAGTATTTCCTCACTGTTTCGCTATACGATTGCTCAGGAGAATGAGGAATCGCGCGCATAAGAATAGTGAAATGACTTGCCTTCGAAGAAGACTCATTAATATAAGCAAGCCTCTTCTTGGCTATGCTCTTATACTCAAAGTAAAGAAGAGCACATGCCGCGAAAGTTATAATATATAATGAGATACAATGAACCCATAACCATCTTGACCGTTGATTAAGATTCTCAATTGTGAAAATTCTCAATAATTCTCTATGTACTTCTTTATGCTCCATCTTTTGTCCATAATAGTTAACAGGTAGAACAAAGGCGAGACAAACGATCGAAACGATTGAGAATATACGAATACTGCAAATAACCATTCTGATGAAAACCACAGCATCAAGACCAGCAAATTCTAACATTTCGTCTTCGGTTGTTTCCCAAGCTTTTACTAGCCAACTTGGAGATGGAGCGAATCTCTCGTACCAAAGAGGATCCTGACGTTTAACTCTTCCGGAAGAGAGTAATCGACCGAAGTAAACACAGTAATTGGATGGTTGTTTTCTTAGTATTGAGTAGAGAGACACAAGTACTACACATATTGCTACGTTAATACCAGCAGATGTTAGAAGTGCTGATACATCCATCTTAACTTCTTTTTAGTTCAAAATCACTGTCTTAAGATGAAGAAGAAGCACATAATATATGTTCAAAATCCAAACTTTGACATCATAGAATCTTCTAAATTCTGCAATAAGACATACAAAAATTAAGAAATAACTTCGAAGTTTTGTAAATAATCAGAGTCGGCCTAGAGCCTCCATATTTAATAGGTCCGTCCCCATATTTTATAGGCTCCCAAAACTTAAAATTTTGTATATATATATATAGTTCTGCTTAAAAAAATGTATGACCCAAAAAACAAATATATGAAATATTGGCTTCAATTTTTTAAATTTTGTTTCAAACCCCAAAAGTTTCAGGACCGTCCCTGCTTGCAATCAAACATAAGAAATTTCTGGACCGGCCCTGGTCAGGAAGAAAGTGGTAATATTGAGACAGATGCATCCAATAATTTTCCATTATGTCACAATTGCATTGACAAAACCCGATAAACGCAACTACATGGAGTTGAATTTCAGTGAAAAAATGAAAACTTTAACGACTATAACCACTTCCCAAGATCCAACAATTAAAAACATGAACTTTTTTTTTTTAACATATAAGTTGTGACTAAGGAGTGATCTCAAGTAACATACTTTGACACTTTATCATTAATGATGAAGCAATAGACTCAAAACTTCAAAGTAGAAGCAACCCAAAGATGGAATCAAAATCTAATTAATTCTTAACAGTTGATAAGTGAAGAACCCAGATTCGTGTCTCTATGATGAAGTATTAAGAGAACCCAGAACACAACAAATAGAGAAACCATAAAAAATTTGATTTGTGCCAATCGAAAGAAGGAAGTGAACGAACTCAAAGCAAAATTCTGATCGAAAAACTTACCAAGAAAAAGAGAATGAGAAGTTTAGATGGAAGAAAAAGCAAACAGTTGTTGCTCTTGACTTGAAAGGAATCGTGTAGATAATCAACGAATCTGAGACTCAAAAGTATTTGTTCGGTTGATAAACACTACCCAAATTCCACGGAGAGTGCGTGTTTCAACTTCGAAAAACTTACAAACATGCAAATAATTTTTTCTATATAAAAAAAAACATGCAAAGAAAATGGAAAAAAATTAAAATAAAATAGGATTATTTTGAAGGAAAAAAGAGATAATGATTAGGTGAGGATATAATTAATTATAATGAAAGAAAACAGGTGGAAGTTGACAGATCATAACCACGTGGTTGGATATAAATGGTTTGAGTAACGATAATGTCTTACTTACTGTATCATCGACGACTACCATGTCGGCCATTTTATGACCGCGATCTTATTAACCTGCTTAGATTATGACACGTGGCACATGGCATCTACCGTTAAAAACACTTTTTCGGGAAAAATAACTGATGAGGGTATAGAAAATCAGACATTAGATTAAATAAATAAAATTTTAGTGAGTTGGTATCTGATTGGCTTCCTTTAGCCGCCTTCGAGTATCACACCACATATTTAATTAATAAAATGAGATTTTGAAAAAAAAAATTTAGTGAACTGGCTTTTTCAGTGATAAAAAGTGCCGTTTTTAATCTGTTAATTTGATAAATATGTTTTTTGTTATATTAATTTTATCATCCAAATCTAACTATTTATTATTTATATTCTAATATTTACATTAATATTTAGTTATTATTTACAAATAAGTATTCATCATTATTTAATAAAATAAAATAAAATTGTAGATTATAAAAATAAAAAATTACTCTTTCGACCAAGTTTCTAGTAAATAATTTCCAAACTGGGGAATAATAATTGGATTTATACTATGTGCTCTATTAGAGCCACATATAACCAGTTTGTTCATATTAAGCTATAAATATTTTTATTTTATTCCAACATGCATATATGCATTTAGAGTTTTTTCATATATATTTTTTTAAAGAATTATAACATTCCTTTTTGGGTGGCATGGTTCACATGGTGTCGGACTCTCCGTATATGTTGTAGTTGTGTTTCATGATGATACTTGTGTTATAATTTGAAAGCACGTGACACTTTCTCTTTGGCTCATTTGCACTCTAGATCAAGTATTTGCGTATACACAACTTCTTTGTTCAATTAATACGCAATGCATTATTCTAGCTACAAAAACATAATTGTATCAAGACACTGCAGTTTCAAATTCTAGCGACTCATCTTTAGTCTCTCAGCTTTCTTGCTGGTCTAGAGAGTAATATATTCATTTGTATGGTTCACCAAATCATGCACAAGTGAGGGCCTCTCTTGAGCAACTATGTTCAGTACACACTTTAATTTCTCTGTTCCAAGCTTATCCTCAAGCATTCTCCACACTTCTGGTATATGCTGCTTCATAAACAAATACAGATATCACAATAATAAATCAATGAATCAACAGACGATTTCGCTATAAAGAACTCACAAATCTATTTTTCTGCACTTATGGCTATACCTTTGTTAGCCATAGCATGTAGACAGCAGCATGTAGTGCTTGAGCTTGGAAATCTTCAAACTTGGTGTCTAGACCGGTCATCGAAAATTCTAAAAGATGTATCTCGTTAGCAATGAATATGATTGATTCCTCATTCATTTTGATACTCTGTTTGGTTTCAGATGGAATATCTGAATTATTGCAAGCGAAATGCAGTATCCATTTAAGAGAGAGGAAGCGCCGGTGAAGCCATAGGGCCTAAAAGGAAAAATACAACTCATATAATTAGGTCGTCTCCATAGCAGCATGACAACAACAAAGTTTATAAATCTCTCTTTCTCATGAAGATCAAAGATGATCTTACCTCTCGTCCCAAGTAACGTTCTACCAACTCTTTATTCCAATCAAGCTCTTCCTGTCACACATTATTGTAAAGAGGTTTTAAGAGCCATTCTCATTTTCAGCACAAATGTAATATAAGATTTCCCAGCAAAATAAGGGATTAGTAAGGAAGACAAAGCGTACCAGCCAGATTTTATGTGCCTTGGTTTTATCACCGTCCACATTAAGTGGCTCCAAAACCCTGAGCATCAGCCGCTGGACATTTAAAAAATTGAATATGAGTTTCATAGGAACACTTGACCAGATTGAATAGAGAATGCTAGTTGTATATTACAATTCCAAGACCCAACAAAACTTGCAGCAAGTTCAGGGACCGTATTGTTTCCGCATTGATGTATACACTAGCTTTACCACAAATGCAACAATTGAATATACGGCTCTTACTCTGCGATAATGGAAGCAAGAACTATCGGCAACATGGAGCCCTGCCCACCTTTTAGAGTTGTTCAACTCTTGTAGCACCTAAACAAACAACAAATATAATGTAATCTGAATCACATATTAGAAAGACTTCTGGGGTATCTTGGACCATATGAGAACTTTGACAAGTTCAGATAGCAAAAGTAGCCAGTTAATGAAACCAGAGAAGTGTTAGAAATTCAGGAAATTGGACCATATGCAATGTTCACTATTTCAGATGACAATTGACAAGTTTGACATGACCAAATATTCAAAAATCTAAAGAAGTGTAATGAATGATTAACCTGCTCAATTGTCATATAGGAAACCAACCAGCAACGGTGATACCACGCACGGTAGTTCATCTTTGATCTCTGCAAAAGGGCATGTAACTGATTAGGAGCCAGATTCGTTTAGGAGCATAATAAATGTTGGTGTGTTATATATGGAATTCCAAAGAATCAAGAATGGACTTTGAGGATCAACAAATTACAGACTTGAGGAGACGGGCCATTTATAATATATATAAGGTAGCCAAATTTTGAATACTAGGAGAACCAACATTTATCTCATAAAATATATGATGAACCTTCATTATTATAAAGCATCAAATCTGGACTGATCTAAACCTCGCCTATTAATTCCACTAGCTCAGATTCTTTGGTGATTATCTCTTGTTGTGTAGAAAATCTCTGAGAAACCATCTTAATTATCCACCTTCTGTTAACATAAAAACAGAAATATTATGAGCCTATGAGGTTTTAAGAAGTAAGTGGACAAGAATAAGTAAAAACTATTCAGGCTGTGACAAAAACTGATATGTACTTAAGATCAGAACGTATATTTGCATAACTAAAAGATAACAACGATGAGAAACACTGATTCTAAATGAATAAGATTCTTTTTCTTCATAATTCATCATGACACATAATAAAGATATGAGTAACCTAAAGTTACTGAAAAGTCATAAAAGACCGACCTGTGGCTCCATGTTGGCTCACTCTTCGGACAATTTGAAAGAATGAGACGAGAAAGACGAAGTTCATCTGTGAATGCCTCAGGTTGATCCTTTCTCGACAAGATCAACTTTCTATCTCCAGAACCAACATACCAGATGAGGTTAGAAAAAGAAGCAAACCATTAGGAAACAAATCAAGTAACTCATAAAAACTTCATTTCTAAGCACCTGGCATTCCATGCAGTTCCAAAGTCTGAGCTTAATAGCAAAACAGCTTGGCTATGCTTCATTACTTCGCTCTCCAAAGTACTAAGGGAAAAAGACTCAATACATGCGTTTTCTTGGCATTTGTACTCCTTAAACGCCGTCAGAAACACATGTTTTGCATCTTTACATAATCGAATAAGTATGTCGGTTGATATTCCTAGCTTATGATCTTGATTCCAAAAACTTCTTGAGGTTCTGGTATCGGTCTGGACCTCATTTTGGTGTACATTGGAGAAACCTGCTACTTTATCCAGCATAGTGAACTGTGAGGGGTGAATAAACCCTACTTCATCACTGAAAATTAAGTGAATGTAGTAAGAGTTGAGTGAAAACTAAAATCACTAAACCCTATACCTAGTATCATGAACAACAAATGCATAAAACGAACACTCTCTGATCATAACCAGCATTAACATCAACACTCACATGAGAGGGTCAGACTCAAGAACATGCTCGAACTGATTCAACAAGCTGAAGCAATCTTCTTCAGAACATGATCCATCTCCCATTATTCCTTAGGCCTTTCAAGAGACTAGATATTCTCTGATCTCCGATCTAAACCCTTTATTAAAAACAATTAAACATCAAAATGAAAACGAGACAGCTTGAGTTACGAATATTTTTGTTTTCATGATCGAAACGAGAACCCAAAGCCTTTCCAATCATATATTTATAGGCATTGAATATTCTGGGACCAATCGCAGACATACCGAGAATAGCCAAAGAGAAATCACAGGCAAGAAGTGAGTACCAATTCTTCTTCTTCTCTTTTAGCGTATGCCTTCTCACTACCTTTGATTTCTGACTCTTCGTCTCTCAGGAAGCTGTGTCGCGAGATTTCTGGAGACTGTGACGGTAGGAATTTAGGTATTTCAATTTCGACGGCCGTGCAGTGGAGGAGGAGGGATGAAAGTTCTCCGACTTGGGGATACTTCAAAGTTGTTTGAAGAAAGTTTTAAAACTCGACCAAATTTTTTATAAAATAGCCCATCATTTTCTTTTCTTTTTATCGATAAACCCCATCTTTGTAAAACTCCATATTGCACCCAAGATATATACATTACTTTTGTATTTTTTTATTTTATTGCATAGATTGATTATGAATAGCATAAAACAATATATTCTGAATTCCATATATAATAAAGGAAATTTTACCATATATACCATATTATACCATAAGTTTGCATAAAATACCATAAACCATCTGGTTTGTGCCTTATATCATAAAAATGTACGATTGGTATGGGTTGAATGTTGAAATTAACCTTTGCGTAATAGTGGTAGCTTTGGACGGGATATTATAGGCAATAGAAACATTTATTGCAATTAATGGTGATTGAATGTTTTATTAATAAAATTTAAAATTAAATTGTGTGTTAATTTAGTTGGAGTTAAAATTAACTCCATTAACTCATGTTTGGTGAAGTTTCTTCTAACTGCGATGAAGAGTAATGGAAAAAACATTCTGTAATCGATAGACATGTACTGGATATGATGGACGAACATTGATACGTGGACAAAAACTATATGCGGTGGACATGTACTAGACACAATGGACATATTTAATTTTGTGGACTAGACTGGCGATGAGTGATAACAAAGAAAGAAATTCATATATATTGATCCGTTGACAAGTAATCTCATTTTTAATTCATGATGGACAAATATATGACGCATCTTCTTCAAACTTTTGTTTATCACTAATAATACATATTCCATAGTTTACATGTGGACAAATAGTATATGCGGTGGACATGTACTAGGAAAGATGGACATATTTAGTTTGTGGACGAGTACCGTCGGTAGACATGTACTGGAAAAGATAGACATATCGGTTTATGGGGAAACTCGTAATCCCTTACGTGTGTGTTAGTCTAAGATTTTTTACCTTTTCATTAGTGAGTTTTAATATTTTAAATTTCCAGTATTTTTTTAAAAAAAATTATCAAGCTTTGAGACATGGGCAATAATGTATTTTGTGTTGATGTGACATATGGCATTACACATAAAATTTGTATTTTATGGTAGATTTTTTAAATGATATGATTTTTTATGGTATCCACTATAATTTTCTCTATAAGGGCATCTCCAAAGGGATACTTCAAATTTGAAGTGT
>OVAV01000341.1:1233-17715 GCA_900406375.1 Iberis amara | reverse complement strand
GAGTTATAAAGATGAAGTTTTGGTAAGCGCTTGAACAATAAATTCAGCATTTTTTTGGATCTCCTCGAGTTGGCTACTCTTTAATGCTGCATGGGTTGCTCATGTACAGGTTAAGCAGGACGAATTGCTTCAATTTTCCCAAAATGCTATTACAGGGTTGAAGATTAGTGCTGAAATGTTGAGGTAATAAATAAAGATATTGATGCGGTTTTTTCTCTAGTTTCTATTCATAAATGAATAAATAAGTCATAAAACATTGCTCATGTTGCGTAAGTATTGACTTGACTGAATTCATGTATTTAGAATTGATGCTGAAGCTTCTAATCTTAGAAAGAAACTTGAAAAGATGAATGCCTCACCATTATCTCAGGAAACTCCTTTAACGATTGAGGTAGGACTGCAGTATCTCCAAACTCTCTTTTTCTCCCTAAGCTCATATAGGTAGGCTCCATCTGATAGACTTCTCGTTTTGCAGGCTCTCAAAGAAACACTTACAAAGATTCGCCTTTGCTCCAGATTAGAAGGGCTTCTAATTAGAAAGAGACAACTAAGCCACGGTGATTCACCAGATATACATGCACAGAAAGTAAGTCTGAGAGTTTTACTACTCTCAAATCATAGTCTGACTGTTATTTTTAAGTATCATCTTGTTGTCCTTGTTTGTGCTGATTGGGAGTATCAAGAGTTTCATGGAATCCATCATAGCATATCATGACTTCTGGATGTTAGGAAAAACGTAACCATGAAAGATAATGGATGTTTTTTTTTTGAACCAGGTCGACAAGCTCAAGGTGTTATTAGAATCTCTAGCAAACTCAACTTCCAAAGCGGAAAAACGAATATCAGAGAACAGGTTAAGCTTATCATAGACAACAGTTAGTTTCTTTTTTTTCTGTAATTAAGACTTTTTCGGAGTTACGACAGGGTAAATTCATCTGACCAAAAGAACAATATTAAGCTTTATACACTTGTGTTACTATGTACAAGCTCAGCAAATACTGCTGAGACAATGTGCATTTCATTCTTTGTTATTTAACGTTTTCCTTCTATATGCATATCATATCTCAACTACAGGAACATTACATCAATTTTGATTTTCATCTTAATGCAAATAAGTGCTCATATTAATTGTCTACTTGTCTTTTCGCAGAGTTCAGAAAGAGGAGGCACTTAAAGCGCGTGTTGTGAAAACAAATGAAACCGGTGAAAAGGAAAAGGTCTTTATAGCCCAAGATGTTTTCTTGAGTTATTATGCAAAAACAAACCTTAATACTGCCAGCATTCTTTGGAATGTCCATCAAATGCCAGAGTTGATGTTTTATTTCCTGTGATTTTATATGTACAGGAATTGAGTGCAGAAATTGCACAGCTTGAGAAACAAAGAGATGATTTGGAAGCTGAACTGAAGAGGGTAATTTAATCTTCTTTATCTATATGGTTTCTTGCTTTTTTTTTCTGGAGTTTTCGTATATACACTTGATATAGACAAAGAAATCTGTCAACGTAATTGTATAATCATAAGCCCATCATGCTGTTGAATTGAAATATAATGATTTCGTTTATTCTGTGTAAAGCTCCTCTGGTTTTCTTATTATCTGTCTATTTACGCTAATATATGAATTGTAGATTATTATGGTGCAAAAGGTATATCAATGTACTTTTTTTTAATGTAGGTTAATATATCATTAGCAGCTGCTCAAGCTCGTTTCCGTAATGCAACAGAGGAGAGGGATCAATTTGGTGAAGCCAACGATCAGATAATCACTCACCTAAAAACAAAGGTGGCATTTTCTTTTAGATGAGTAGCTCTACCGATTAATCAAATCCACGTGAAACAATTCGTTTCTATGATTTCTGCAAGCAGGAGGATGACCTGTCCAAATCAGTTGTAGCTTGTAAGAAAGAGGTAGAAGTTATCAAGACGTGGATTAACTTTCTTGAGGATACATGGGTTCTTCAATGCTCATATACCGAAACGAAGGATAAGCAGACTTTGTAAATCTATCAACTCTTAGCTATTTCTCGCAATATATTTCGCTTTGCTTAATAATCCAGTGAATGCATGTATTAGGGACGAGTTGGCGAAACATGAGGATTACTTCTCGGATGTGGCCTTCAATATACTCTCTACATACAAGGTAACCTCTTTACTTGTGGAAACTTGAAACAGAGTAATTAATAAATGACACAGCTAACACAAAAAAAATTCATATTGTACAGAAGGAGGTTGCACCTTTAATAAGTCGTATAGAAAATTATGTGGAAAATTTGAAGAATCTGAGTCCTGGGTAAATGCCACTTTCTGAACTGAATTGCTTCTATTATTGCTTGATGTGTAGTGACGGTTGTTACATCTGGTGGTGACAGGTCGGAGAAGCCACCAAATCCAGATCAGGGGGACACACAGGTTGCAAATCCGAGGAAAAGTCTAGAACAGGAGTATCTAGATTATGAGACTAAGGTAAGATTTGTTGCTTAGTAGGTCCCAAATTTGTTGTTTTTGTTTCTTTTCTCCGGCTACTGATTTGGTTAATCAAAAAATTAGATCATTACAACCTTCAGCATTGTGGATAACATGAAAGAGCATTTCCAGATTCTCCAAAGCAAACTAGAAAAGTGAGTGGGAACATAACTCTTTGACCTTTGATTATTTATTTAAGTTCTGAACTCCTACATTGTACCAGAAAGGAAGACCTGCGTGTGAAAGAGCTATTTGTTGACATGGAGAAACTGAGACAGAAATTTGAATCCATAGAGAGGCCAACGTTAGAGATAGAGACGCCATCGCCTAAAAGCATTGCTTCACCACCCAAATCCCCCAAGCCCAGTAGTAGCAAGGATGATACTCCAATTGATTCTACTATTCAGACCCAAAAGCCAGAGTCGAGCAATCCTCCTGAGGCACAGACTACTACAACCGGTTCGGGTCAGGAATTCAACCATGAAGCGGAGCTAGCCGAGCTTGAATCTGAATTTGGTAAGGTGGCTCGTGATTACTCTGCAGATGAGGTTGATGGTTGGGAATTTGATGAACTTGAGAAAGAACTGCAGTAGCAAGTAGTCCAACAACTCTGAAGAATAATTCAATCATCATACTTGTGCTCACATACAGTTGCTATGTTTTTTTTTTCCTTTCTTCATACTTGTACTTGGTTGTATCTCCCAAGTTCCTTTTGCTAATCTGTGTGGTAACTTATGGTGACTACTGTTTGTTGTATGTCTGTGTACTTCAAATAAAAGCACACCTAAAAAGATACTTAAGTGCAAGTGGAATTGCCACAAAAAGTTAGAGAAAGAGGCCAAAAGCCTACTTGCCCAAAAAAAAAAAAGCTTTTTAAAGTGTCAATATGAAATTGAGGGTTTTGATTCATCTGGAGTTTAATCTAAATGGTTTTTGGTTAGACAGAGAATCATTTTTGCCAGCCATTTACCTCTGCCTCGCCATCTGCAGGTGACATCAATTGCCTCGCCAAGCTTCCTCGCCATCTGCAAGACTCAGCAACTTTTGTCGTTCTCACTGCTTGGCGAGGACCCTCGATGATCCGGGTCAGGTAAATTTTCGTCTTAGTTTAAAGATTCAGATGCTTTGGGTGCAATCTAGTTTCCCAAACCATCGGTTGCTCCATTATTCCCTATGTCTAGGGAGTTTCCATCCAGAGGTTTCAGTTTCTGGAATTTTGAAGGCACTGTCATTAGCAACCGACCTTAGAACCGTTCTTGAAGAACCGCCTATGATTAAGTCACGACATACAGTGACGTCCGTCCTTTGAGTTAGTCGAGGAAGTAGCAAGAAAAGTCAAGTTGTTCAAGTGTTTAGCCGCACTAAGTTACTTCATCTTACTCCTAACTTCATATAAAGCCCTGTCTTTATTATCTATCGTTTTTTGAACTTGAATCATTTGATTACAATTGAATGTCTTGCTTGCTCATCTGGGTTTGTCCGATGTAGGCAACCGTTTGTATTTGCTCTTATGCAACTATTTATTTAGTATGGAATGAAAAAAAAAATATATTCGATTTTTTTTTTTGCGCGGAAATAAGATAAGTTAGGAATTTTTTATTTTATTTTATTTTATTCATATGAAAACGGTTATTGTTTATAAAATATGAGAGGTGAAATTGTGGATCCACAACAAGAGTTGCCCACTTGACCCAATGAGATCAAACATGATGGATCGAGCCGGCTTAACGTCCCTCTTCAGCCTTCATCCACATTTTGTTTTATTCTCTCCCCCAATTTTGTTATTTTCTTTGACCAAAAAATATTATAATATTCAAAAATGGCACGCAAGCCATTCATGTTGGACGTCCGCCATGAATTGTATTATAGTATTTGTATTAGAAACGTGACGAAACTTGCAAGTGACATCAATTCCTCTACGTAGCTTATATCAATTAATTTTATAATGTTCCTCTTAGACTATCTCTAACCGAAAAACTCATTAAAGTTTTTTAACTAATTTTTAATCTGTATTTATATTTAATTTTTTAATTAAGAAACTTAAAAATCTTAAAACAAATTTATTGTTCTATTGGTAAGGTTCTTAAATAAAAGAGAGTGTTTAAAAAAGAAAAGAAAAAAAAACTAATTAATGAGAAAGCCCTACAAAAGAATGTTTAAAAAAAAAAAAAAAAAATCTCATAAAAATGGACCAATAAAAAACAGACACATAAGAGTTTCTTAGTTGGTCTTAAAAATTTTAAATAAGAAATGAATCTTATATAAAACTAATTAAAGCATTTATTTTTTTCTCTAAATACATTTTAAATACAACTAAGAACCTATTAAAACACTCCAATAGACATGTTCTTAAACTTTATGTAATTAGCAAATAGCAACACAAGAGTAAGCTTTCCTCTTTCATTTTTTTTTTTTTTGAATGGAGAGATGATTCTCTCTCTCATATATTTCATTCACATCAACGGTTTCTAAATTGCGCCAACGGCACCGTACAGCCACCATGTCTCACGCATCTCTCACCGTTAAGGACCTTACCGGTCTTCTTTCAAGATCCGGAAGCGGTTTGCCTTCTTCCGCAAATCCTCTTGGCCATACCCGACCTGTCAAGGTCATCCCGCTTCAGCATCCTGACACCTCCGATGTCATTCGTCCTCCCACGATCCCCTTCGAAGATATCTTCGCCGGATGGACGGCGAAGATCAAGCGCATGACGCTCGTCGATTGGATTGATACTCTATTTCCTTGTTTCCGATGGATTAGAACGTACAGATGGAACGAGTATTTTAAGCTCGATCTCATGGCTGGTATCACCGTCGGTGTAATGCTTGTTCCTCAGGTACTTATCTGATTTTGCTTTCTAGTTTCTATCTTCTCCTGAAGCTTAATGAACCTGCGACTATTGGCTTCGATCCTAAAATTAACTTGCGTTGTTTTGCTGGAGAATTGATTATCATTGTATAGCTTAAGAGATGATTTAGTGAAGTTTTTCAGCTGAAATTACGATGCGAATTTATTTTGTTAAAATAAATTTTGATGGATTTGACCAGGCAATGTCTTATGCAAAACTAGCTGGCCTTCCACCTATATACGGTCTTTGTGAGTTCTTTGTTTACAAAACTCTTGTGAATTCATAGAAATGCTATGGAGCTCGTCTGCTCTGAATTTAAAGAAATGCCTAATTATGTCAGCTTGATTCAATTGTATAACCTTTTTTATGCAGACTCTTCATTTGTGCCGATTTTTGTATATGCCATATTCGGCTCGTCGCGTCAGCTTGCAATTGGACCTGTAGCATTGATATCTCTTCTCGTCTCTAATGCTTTGGGCGGAATAGCTGATTCCTCTGAAGAATTACATATTGAACTGGCCATTTTGTTGGCACTTTTAGTTGGAATCTTGGAATGCATCATGGGGCTCTTAAGGTAAAATAAGATTAGTTTCTTTGGATGACTTCTCTTTCAACTTGGTTTTACGGTATATGTTATCTTTTAAATCACAAGTCCTCTTTACATTGCTGTGTGATGAACATCTCCCATCTTTGTGTTATCAAGCTAGGCTTGGATGGCTTATTCGTTTCATAAGTCACTCGGTCATATCTGGATTTACAACTGCTTCAGCCTTTGTCATTGGATTATCGCAAGTTAAATATTTTCTGGGTTATAGCGTTGCCAGGAGCAGCAAGATTGTACCAATAATAGAGAGCATAATAGCTGGAGCTGATAAGGTGAAACTCTCATTTTAGCTGTGAACAGTTAAGGAAATAATACTCTCCTCTTTGACTATAGTCTTTAAATCGGTATATAGAAGCAAGATGTAGATTGATTTTGGCTTTTCATCTCTTTATATTTTGATCTGCATATCCATTTTCTCCCCGCTGCCTTATTAACGACTGTCAATAGCTTTTGGATATAACTTTTAGCATATCTAGCTCTCATTATATCCTCATGTACCTTAGACTATTTTGGATCCTCATGCTAAGATGATTTTGCTTGTATATCATAAATTTTATTTGTGAATCAGTGTGGTTGGAAATCTAATTGTTTCTAGTTATTCGTACTTTTAGATGAATCTTTTTCTCTTTATAGTTTCAGTGGCCACCTTTCTTGATGGGATCTGTCATTCTGGTGATCCTTCAAGTGATGAAGCATGTGGTATGAACCTTATTCAATTAAGTGTTGCTAAGAAAACAGTACTTTCCTTTATTAATGTGATAACAAAGTCATGTTGTTTTATGGCAGGGAAAATCAAGAAAGGATCTTCAGTTTTTACGAGCAGCAGGACCACTCACAGGGATTGCGCTCGGTACAATCATCGCCAAAGTGTTTCATCCACCGTCTATCTCTCTGGTCAGATCATGGAAGATTCAACTGTTATAGACAACTTTGCTGCATAGTCGTTAAGTTATTGCAGTGATAGTAACGTATAGTATGTTTCAGGTGGGAGACATACCTCAGGGCCTTCCAACATTTTCTTTCCCAAGGAGTTTTGATCATGCTAAAACCTTGCTTCCGACATCAGCTCTCATTACTGGTGTTGCCATCTTGGTAAGTGGGCATATAGAAACTGCATATGAACCTAATCATGTGCAACTGTTAATGGATAAAGTCATTTCCTAAGGAAAGAAAGAAGAAGAAGAGAGTTTCTTGTTTGAATTTGGATGCAGTACTGCTTGTTAATTGATTTTTTATGTTTTGTAATTCCGTGATGAAGTAGTTCTGCATATTTATCCAGGAATCTGTGGGAATAGCCAAAGCACTTGCAGCAAAAAACAGATATGAGTTGGATTCAAATTCAGAGGTATTCTGCTTGACCAAATAAATTTGAGTAGTAATACATTATTGCTGTTCTTATTTTCATTTTGGGCCGTTTTCCATTGAAAGCTTACCTGTTTCTGCCCTCCCTTGACAGTTATTTGGTCTTGGTGTTGCAAATATATTGGGGTCATTATTTTCTGCATACCCAGCTACAGGTACGTTATCTTGAGATGATATAAAGCCATAATTCGCAAAACAGATATGTTTGACAAATAGTGAATGTCTTGAATGCAAAATTTAGGATCCTTTTCTAGGTCAGCAGTGAATAATGAAAGTGAAGCTAAAACTGGCCTATCAGGAATTATAACAGGGATCATCATTGGATGTTCTCTTCTGTTCTTGACACCAGTGTTTAAATACATTCCACAGGTCTGTCTGCTTATGGTGAATAATTTATGTTTCCACTACTTGCTGTAAAACTTGATTCTGGCTTTTAAGTTTCACTCTGTTGCTTATTTCTCTGAAATTCGCAGTGTGCTTTAGCAGCAATAGTGATATCTGCTGTTAGTGGCTTGGTAAGTTCATATAAACCCACCTGCCAAAAAAGAGGGAAGATGAACTCTTGCTTCTGGTTTCTCATTTATACTTTTCGGATGTTTACCATTAGGTGGACTATGAGGAAGCTATTTTCTTGTGGCGTGTGGACAAGAGGGATTTTACTCTTTGGACCATCACTAGCACCACAACTTTGTTTTTCGGGATAGAGATCGGTGTCCTTGTTGGTGTGAGTATTTAGAGATTCTTAGTATGTTCAGATTCACCTTAACTTTATGCATATGAGTCAGGCAGAGACTACTAATCAAGGACTCACACATTTGCGATGCTTGCAATTTCAGGTTGGTTTTTCACTAGCATTTGTTATCCACGAGTCTGCAAACCCTCATATTGGTACGAGTAATTCTGTTCAATCACATCTTGGTCAGAAACTGCCCATTTATCTAACTTGATAATTCTCCTGGCAGCTGTTTTGGGGCGTCTTCCAGGCACAACTGTGTATAGAAACATAAAGCAATATCCAGAGGCTTACACATACAACGGAATTGTGATTGTACGAATCGACTCTCCTATTTACTTTGCCAACATAAGTTACATCAAGGACAGGTAAGAGAAGGCATCTTTATTACCTTGTGATATGAATCTATAGAAGAAATAACAAAGTCAGCTTTTGTGTAAAATACAGATTACGAGAGTATGAAGTTGCTGTTGACAATTATACAAAACGAGGACCGGAGCTTGAAAGAATCTATTTTATCATCCTTGAAATGTCTCGTAAGTCACTTCCCTTAGCATCTGATTTTTTAATCATGTTAATACAGAAACCCTAACTAAATACAATTAATGGCAGCTGTTACTCACATAGACTCGAGTGCAGTGGAAGCTTTAAAAGAATTGTATCAGGAGTACAAAGCAAGAGACATTCAGTTAGCGATTTCGAATCCGAACAAAGATGTTCATTTGACAATAGCAAAATCAGGAATGGTGGAGCTTGTTGGTAAAGAATGGTACTTCGTTAGAGTACACGACGCAGTACAAGTTTGTCTTCAATACGTACAAAGCTCCAACTTGAAAGACAAGAAATCAAATTTGTCGACAAGGTTTGGGAACAATGAAAACAATAATAATTTATCAGACACACATCTTTTATCCGCCAACATTCAGTTGAAGGAACCATTGTTATCACACAGATCTTCTGTATAGTTGCTTCAAATTTTGTAAACAGTATGGCCTATTTATTACAATTCTTACTCACTCCAAATGAAGACGGAGCCTCTCTAGAGAAGCCAATGATCTTGCTAATTTGAGATCACTTTGTAAATAGACCAAATCCAAGACTTGTTAATACTAAAGAAAACTGTCCGTACATTGGATTCAATAGTTTATAATACAACAGCAACAAAAAAACAGGTAAACGAGAATATAAACAAAAAGAGATCTAAAATTTCAAAGTAGTCCGTGTCTAGACATAATAGATGATGATGATGATACAACCTAAATATCTCCTACAACTCTATAGTTTTAACTTTATTAACAAAAATATTAATAAATCATAATAAGATATAGATGAGATAGATAGAGAGAGAATACCTATTGGCACAAGGGCTTAAGGACCATACAATAAACAGAGCAGCCTCATGCATAAAAGCCTGATGAACAATCTTTGCCGATTCAAAACGTTATTATACATTCAGCCACAAGTTTCATCTAGAACAATATCCGCAGGATCACCGATCCACGGCCTGCCTCCTCTCCACATGAACTTAATCCTCAACTTCCCATTTGCATCTACTCCCACAACATCTCCTTTACTTGCATGTGTCTCCATTCCCCAACCCCACCTTGGTGTAACCAGTCCATCTTTTATCTTAACCTTATCTCCAATTCTAAATGGCCTTATACGCTCCATTTCCCCTGCTTTGCATAGCCACAGTCTGTCTAGAAAACAGAATGATACCCATAAGTCTCCATCCTCCATTCTGTGAACCACTCCTATGCTTGAAGGGTTGACCTCTCCCCATTGGTAAGTTGGTGTTGTGATGCTTGGCTTAACTCTAACCCAATCTCCAATCGTCAGCTCTTCTTCTTCTATGGTTTCCACTTCTGATGGGTCCAGCATCCATGTTTTAGAGCCGGCTGGTGTGTATATCCGTAGCTTACCATCCGCATCAATGGCTGCTACGGTTCCTACACTCCCGTGACTATGACCTGACCATCCAAACCTAGGCTGTTTCACTGCCAGTTTGACACGAGTTTTTTGTCCGACTACAAGCTTCTTTGCTTTCTCTAGATTCGAAGAAGACCCCGCCCATCTTTCTTGCTCGCCACAAAACGAAACAGAAGTGGTTCCGTCCCACTCATCTCTTTCTTCACATCCTACTCCATGTACTACACCAACACTTCCTGGTCCAATTGACTTCCAACTAGGAGAACCTTCTCTAAGTCTTACCCATTCTCCAACCTCAAACATAGGATCCACTTCCAAATCTGCTGGATCTCCTTTCCACAACCCAGGCAATCCAAAGAAAGCAACCCTTACCTCTCCATCAGAATGAACAATAGTTATGATGCCTCGTGACTCAGGCTTAGCTCCTCTCCAGCCCCATCTTGGTTCAGCTAAGTCTTTCTGGAAATGCACAAACTGTCCAACTTTGAGAGCTGGAATCTTCTCTACATCTGTGTAATGGGTACTCCATCTTCCTTTCCGAAAACAACATGCTAACTCCAAGTAGCCTGCTTCTTGTATGCTATGAACAACAGCAATATTCTCCCTTCTTACACTAAACCAATCATAGCTTGGTCTGTTTCCTAGGCTTGGTTTTGAACGCACCCAATCACCGACTTCAAAACCTGAGAGCAGCTCTGCATCCCCAGGCGAGACCCTCCACAATGTCTGTCTACCAGTCACCTGCGCCTACAGGAGAATAATAACAATCCAACACTTGATTATGAATTATTGTTGACAGCAAAAGGCTGAGGAAAGCCAAATCAATCAAGAGGCTATGATATATTTCAGAGACTTACACTCAGAGTCCCATCCATGTCGATTCTCATTATTTTACCAATAGTTGCTGGAGTCTCATTTGACCATCCAAGCCGTGGTTGGGTTATAGATGGTATCATATGAATATCTTGTCCCACATGAAAGGGTACAACCTTTTCAATATCTGTCACAGAACATGAAAAAGGCTTGCTCCTGAAACAGAAAGCTATGCCCACATCACCATCTTCGTCTAAGCTGTGCATCACGCCAATACTGTTTCGAGTAATATCTTCCCATCCATATTTTGGGGAAGACACTGACGCCTTCACTCTGACCCAGTCACCAACCTGCTCATTGTACAAAGGCTCAATGTTAGAAGAATCTATGCTCTTGACATTGCGGTGACTCCATGAGATAACTAGCTGTACCTTGAAATCATCAATCTTTTCCATGTCTGACGGATCTGCCTGCCACGGTATAGGACGATTTGGTATTTCAATTATAAGAAGACCATCATTCTCAATTTCACTAACTTTTCCAACACTGTGATGGGTTTCACCACCCCAAGCATATCGAGGTTCAGCAACTGACCGCTTTACGCACACTCGATCACCAATCTATAAATATTAACAAATTTGTTGGATTGAACTTACGGACTGTTTGTAAGAAATTTACGTGATAATATATTACCTTAAAGGGAGCAACGGGTTCAACTTCCTCGGGTTCACAATGCCAGGGATTTGGAAGATAACTTAACTCCACAAGGAGGCTACTATCTGGCCTTACACAATAAACAATCCCCATACTCCCTGGGACAACAGATCCAAAACCATGTTTTGCTGAAGTCAGATTCTGACGGATACGAACCCAGTCCCCTACTTTGAACTCTTCCACACGTTCCATTTCGGCAGGATCAGCTTTCCAGCCTCGAGATGCTCCAGGAAACCCAACTCGTAAGATCCCATCCTCATCAACACATAAAACAGTACCAACACTATCACGTGATTGCCCACGCCAACCAAACCTAAAAATAAAATCAATCAACAGATTCAACACCATAACTTTGGTACACAAATTACACCATAACTGCTAACAGCTTTTGTGGCTCTAACTTGCTAGTTCTACCCGGTTAAAACCAAAGCTTAATTCTTTAGGACCAGAATAAAAAATTAAAAAAATTAAAAAAAACAGGACAAAGAGGAAACTTTTGCAAGTCAGAAGCATATACAAACCTTGGCTCTTTGACATCTGTTCTAAGTCTTACATGCTGGCCCCTGTCCAGTGGAATCAACTTAACAACTTCATTTACAGACACCCGAGCTTCACCAGAACAAAATGCGACAATCATTTCCTCCTTCTCGAGAACGGTTTGCACAAACCCAACACTCTTAGGCTTAGCACCTTGCCATCCATGTAAGGGTGTCGATATACCTCTCTTGAACTTCACCCAATCGCCTACCTCATAGCTGAGAATTTGAAATCAGCATAAATTAACTTAGTAAAGGTCCATATCAGCAGAAAGAATTAAGAAGAAGTACTCACATCGTAGGTGATAGATGAACTCCCCTTTTCAGTAGTGCCTCCATCAGATCTTCTGAAATCCATTCTCTTGGAAGGGCTTCTAAGAAGTCACGTACGGTCTTGCCGCTGTTACCCATAAATTATATAAATTATCATAGGAAGAAGGAGCACCAGAATTTCAAATACTAGCTTCTTGACTAAATTTTACATGAGAGGATTGCACAACTCCAGACAGGAAACTTAACATAACCGAGTACAATGAAAATAGCTCTTCAATATCAACCATTCAATATATATATAGCATTAAGGTATGCATCAACTTAGTGCTTGCCTGTGATTTCTGACGCCAACAGCAGCATCAGGATTCTTAAGCATCACAATTAACCAATCAAGGTTTTCACGTATCATTTTTGCTGCATCTGCTGCTATATGGAATGCGTTGTCTCCTTCATCATCCTTACAATGATAAAGACAGGAGAACAAAAGTCAAGTGACAAGGTTAAAGTAGCACACTTTGAAAAGGAATTACCCAAGATAAGAAAATATAGTCTTTGGATAAAAGGAGAGTAAAGAACACAACTCATAAAACCTAAGGAAGCTTGTAATATTACCTGTAGATTGCAGTCTGAACCAGACTCTAGAAGCAGGCTAACACAGGAGTTCGCCCCTCTGGCCAAAGCCATATGAAGTGGAATTGTATTGTGAACATTCCGGATGTTCGCACTCACACCAGCATCGAGAATAACCTATTAATTAAGACAGTTGTGGTTGGCTGTAAGACAGATTATAGCAATTCCAATGAAATGTAAGTATATCTATCAACAGTGAAGATACTTGGCACAACTTTTCGTCTTTTCCCCCTCAATGACTACCACTATGTTTTCGAATCCACACAAAATCTTATTTACTTCATTGATAGAGAAAGCATTGAACTCTTGAATTAATGAAATGCATTGAGCTCTACAACAGCATATCTATCACACTGACAGAACTTAATGATAGTCTTCCTCTTTGTGACATAATATTTAATACGTTATTGGTAGGAAAACAACTTACTCTCACAAGTTCCACATTGTTAGCCATAGCAGCAGTATGCAACGCTGTTCGTCCATGCTGAGAATCTTGAGCAGTCGGATCTGCCCCAGCTGCAAGCAAAATCTGGACCAGCTCTCTACCTTCTGCAGCAGTATACATGCTAAGTAAAATCATTTACACAACAAAAAGAATAAAGACATACTATCGAATAAATTCAACGTTGAAAGTTAGTAGGAAAAAGCTCAAGTAGCATCTCTTTTCTCGTAGGGTAAAAAACTACAAGAAATTGATCTTTTAGATTTTTTACATAAAAATCCATTGGCAATGTGGCTTGAATGCATTTCCATTGTATAGAGCTGACAATAACCACCGTGCGTAAGTAGTAAAAGATAACACTACGTAGAAGTCCCCACTAGAAAGATTAATTGTTCATAATACCGAATTCTTATTCGCTAAAATTGGCCTTGCAAAAGAGCAATTTACCAAACAAAAGATGCTATGAATTTATCATTACCCTTTTCATGATCTTTTCTTATAGAAGCAGCCATACACAGAGCAGTGCCAGCTGGACTTGGGATATTAATTGCCTGAGAGATCTCATCTGAACTAGAAACTTCCACCCATCTCTTGATAACAGCAACATTCCATGTTGCTACACACATATGTAATGGTCTGAAACAAATATAAAAGTATAAAGACCTATCGCATATACAACAGAAACATAGTTTTACAAATGGAATGTATATTCCTAACAAAGAAATGAACTATGCAATAACAGCGCACATAAATCACTTACGTCAAGCACTTTGCATTTGAAACAGCCATTGATTTAGATCCCCCATTTTCCAATATAACAATGGCACAATCTGTGTATTTCTTGGTAACAGCTCGATGAAGCACAGTTTCACCTTCATCATCCACTGCATTTGGATCAGCTCCAGCTACCAGCAATTCCTATTAACAGTATGAATAAGCAGAGAGTAACCACTAACATGATTACAGATATAAGCAGAGAGTAATAGACCTACTCGCATACAATCAGGTTGGCCATGGTACGAACACACATGAGCAACAGATGGGCCAGATCCCTCCCGCAATCTAGACCTAACATTAGCCCCTTTTTTAATAAGAACATGAACACATTGTGGAGATCCAGCAGCTAAAGCAAATACAAGAGGTGGATCCCCATCTTTGTCCACAATATCTACATTTGCCTCCTCATACTCCAATATAGCCTCCACAAGTTCGGCACTGCCACGTCTACAAGCTAAGTGAAGAGCAGACTGACCATCAGCATTTTGCGCCTCTAATAGATTTCGTACAGAGCTTTCACCGCCTCCATCTGCAGCTTTTGCTAGTATATTTCTACTCCAAGACAAAAATCAGAGAAATGTAGTTGAGAACAGGTCGTTCAGAGATAGTTAAGAAAGGATTAACTAAAAATTCCAAACAGATACCAACCTTACACCCTCAACATCTCCCTCCAAAACCACCCGATGTAAGTTGATAGGGTTATCCTCAAGGACCCTAGTGATAATCGGGGGAGTAGGAGTTGCTTCTACAATGTTTACTCCACATGATTTGGTAAACCCACTACATCATACATGATTTATAAAACTATTACACAAAAGAATACAAGCAATCATATTCGTTGATGCTCGCTCATTTACATGCACAATTGTCTAACACAAGTAAAAGATTCTTAGAGACTTATAACTCTTACTTATCAGGGCTTGCTGAAGGACTACGTGGTATCTCTTGTAGATGACGAAGAAATGTAGCAAGCATTGCATTAAAGGTTGGTCTCTTTGACGGTTTAAACTGAAGACATTCACCAATCATTTTCCATAATTCTCGAGGAATTCCCACACCTACTATACGTTCATACTGTGGAGGTACTTTTCGAGCTTTCACAACAGCTTGAAAAATTTCTTCTCTACTAAGACCATCCCACCTACCAAATCAAGTAACAGTTAGCACAATGGCAGACACAAAACACAATTTTAAACTCTCTAGTAGAAAAAGACTTCACATACGGTGTAGAGCCAGTGCACATCTCTACCAAAGTACAACCAAAACTCCAAGCATCTGACTCTGGAGATATACCACTTGAATCCTCCCAAAAAAGCTTTTTCACTGGCCCCCAAGCCTCTGGCGCAGTGTAGTGTGGACTGAGTGTTACACAATCAGTGCATAGAGTGATCTTTGGAGAATCAAACTCTGGTCGAGTTTTCTGACATGTTGGCTTCTTTAAGATAGGAGCGAGTCCATAATCAGAAACCACAGCATTGCCACTTGCATCCAAAAGAAGATTAGATGGTTTTATATTCATACATATAACACCTGCTGCATGTAGCTCTGCAACTCCTCGAGCAACATCAGCCCCATATCTACAGTAATTTCCAAACAGAAGTCAAGCTATCAAAGTTATGCACAGATATGATAAGAGTAGTGCAAGAGAAGTAAAAGAAGAACCTTAGGATCTGCTCCAAAGTGAGTCTGCCTTCATTACGTTGCATCTCAGATTGAACAGACCCATAGCATCTATCCATCAAAAGACAAAGAGATCGATCCATCTTCACAACACCATGGAATGTACAAACATTCCTACACCACATAGATGCTTTCCTCAAGCTCTCAAGCTGTCCTTGCATCCAATCTACATCCATTTCCTCATTCAAGGACATCTTTTTCACCGCCACACGATGCTTACACCGTCCACCACCACTTGAAACAGTCGCATCCCACATCTCCACTCCTCCGTTACCACTACTCTCTTCCCCAATCTGCTTCAACAACTTCATCTCCGGATGAGCTCCAACTTCAATCACTGGACCACATGAGCTAGAGGCACTAACGGAACAAGCAGCAGCTCCATCTTCTTGGCCGTCCTCTTCCTCATCCTCATCCTCGTCGTCAGTGTAATCACAATCGAAGTTTCCGCCGCCGGATGCGGCGTGAATAAGAGCAAGCATAGCGTAGTTCTTACGCAGGCCTTGAACAGAGTTCCCAACTACGGACACGTGGCGGCAGCGAGGACAAGTGAGCGTAGTATCGGAAGAAGTAGAGAACATCTTCGACAAGCAATCTTTGCAGAAGCCATGACCACATTGAAGCAATAACGGAACTCTCTCGTCCTCGTTATACCGTGTGTGGCACACGGAACAACAAGG
>OVAV01000340.1:0-19969 GCA_900406375.1 Iberis amara | reverse complement strand
TATTTGTTATAAAATATTTATCTCATTCTAAAATTTCTACATCAANTCTCATTCTAAAATTTCTACATCAAGAGACTTTTGGAAATAAGGAAGAGAAAGTGTTGTAGTGGCTTTAAAGGCTGTTAATTTTAAAAAGTTATTAAAACTTGATTGGTAGATATTACACTGTAAAGACTGTAAAAGTACAAAAAGTCCTTACAGCCTAAGTGCCAATCGGCCCCTACGTCTTTTAAATGTCAAGCACAAGTTATCAACCTAATTCAACTAATGGAAGAAGTTATTTTTTTTGAGTCACTTGATATGTTATGCAACTAACTTTGATTATCCTGTTGAATGAAAATCAAAGTTATATAACATGTTTTCTTTTCTTATGTAAATTCACGGTCACAACAAAATATTTAGTAAGTTCTAGTTGGAACCAGAGCTACAAAAGTTAATGTACTCTGGTAGTTGGTGGTTGGTGGTTCTTGTAATTCACTTTTTTTTTTAAGTTGCTAAAATATGCATTTACTTGTTTGGGTGGTTGAGTCTACACTAATAGTGTTTCTTCTATTCATATTATATTTAGATTTATTCGTTTTCTTGTCAAGGTGGTTGAGACAAAATTAATATTATATTTAGATTTATTCGATATGATTGTGAAAGTGAAGGAGGAGAATAAGAACTAAAGCAGAAGAAGGAGAACGTTATCTTAGAAATTTATTTACATGATAGTTTTTTTTTTTTTTTGGACGGTGTACACGATAGTTGATTATTTGGGCTTCTATGATAATATGTAGAAATATGTTTGAATTTATTTATGGATTTAAACATTATTTGAACTTTATACCAAATATTTCTAGCAATATTAAAGCTAAATGCTTTTACACTAGATGAAAGAACAAAAAATAATTAAACCGAATAGACTAAATTTGCTAATTTAGTCGAATGAATCAAAATTAACATATTGATCATTTTTATTAAAATCAAAATACATTTAAGGTTTGGTTTAGTTCTAAACACATAATAACAAAGAAAAGCAAACTCGAAAAAATTGATTTTCAAACCGAACTAAAATAAATTCTTTTACTAAATTTAAATTTAGTTCGGAAAAATCTTGTGTAAACTTTTTGGTACCAAAAAATGTACTAACCGAACCGAATAACTGTAGAAACCGAATGCCTAGGCCTACACAGAGGTATGATCAAACACATAAATATCATTATATCATTTATTTCAAAGAATATGCAGATTAACTTCGAGGTGTTCTATTAATTAAAACATTTTAAGAAAAGATATTACATAATTTTTAGTGACATTATGTAAATAAGTCTTATATGACCATTGACCGACTTATTACTAAAACTGCTTATTGGATTAGAAAACCCATCGAGGCAATTTGAAGGCCCAATTAAACGGCCCATAACTTAAAAGAACATACAATAGACCTTACCGCACCTGATCTCCCCCTGATTTTCGCACCATTTTCACTTGACGTTTTCTGTTTCCCTCAAGAATTTCCCGGGAAAGAAAAAAAACGAAGCCGAAGGAAAAAAAAAAAAAAACAGAAAAAGGATTTTTCCATTTTCAACCCAATCTTCAAATCTGGAGGAAAGAAGCAGTAAGCGACTCAAATCAACAATGGAAGAAGATCCTACAGATAGTAATCATACGAAGACGGCTCCTCAGCTGAATCTACCACCGTCGATGAATAAACCGACGGTCTCACTCGAGACCCGAATCAACCGTTTAATCGATTCCAACCATTATCACTCTCCTTCTAAGCCGATATACTCCGATAGGTTTATTCCCAGTAGATCTGGGTCTAATTTCGCGCTTTTTGGTCTTGATTCTTCGCCGAATAAAGACGGGAAGGAAGATGCGGCCGGTTCTTACGCAGGTCGCTTGAAGACTGTGCTTTTTGGACCAGAAACACCGGAGAAGAGAGATGTAGTTACTGGCTTTTCTCCGTCGCGGAATATTTTCCGGTTTAAGACGGAAACGCAACGGTCTTTGAACTCGTTCTCTCCTTTTGGTACTGATGAGGCTCCTGGTGTTAGCCATAGCCCCGTCAAGTCTCCGAGGAAGATTCTTAGGTCTCCGTATAAGGTAAGAGTGACATTCCGATCTTTTAAGGTTCAAGTTCTAGGTTTTAGGGTTTTGTCAATTTAGGGTTTTAAAATTTCTTGTCTTGGCGAATTCTGCTTGTTTTTTTTTTCTTGGATTAATTCCTGTTTTGTTGATAAAATTAGGTTTTAAGACTTTCGATTCTTGATTGTGTTCCTACATTTCATCTCTCTGCGTGTATTTATGTATAAAACTTGTGAGATCTTTGTGAAGTCTTTTGTATAGTGTGGACTATAACTCTCTACTCTTGCTTAGATATGTTTGTCCTTTTATTGTCTCTGCCCTGTGCATGATAGGAGTGGCTTCTTGTTGTTGTTAGGTATTGGATGCTCCGGCTCTACAAGATGATTTTTACTTGAATCTAGTGGATTGGTCGGCACAAAATGTTCTTGCAGTGGGATTAGCCAACTGTGTGTATTTATGGAATGCTTGTAGTAGCAAGGTGAGTTTTGTTTTCCTTTTCTTCTTCAGTGATTTGTAACCTTTTAACTTATTCTTTTCTTAAAAGAGTGTCTTTTGTCTGGTATTTGCAGGTAACTAAGTTATGTGATCTTGGGGACGATGATAGCGTTTGCTCAGTGGGTTGGGCACTACGTGGAACACATTTGGCAATTGGAACTAGTAGCGGAACAGTACAGGTTAGCTGAACAGAACACATTTGGTTATTTTTGAATGGATACTACATGCACCTTTTGACTTCTTGAATCTCGGATTCTAGGTAGAACTATACAATGTGATTAGGCATTGATGTTAATGTTGCTTCGGAGAATGTCACTTCACATGAATGCACTATCTTTTGCATTTTTCGCGATGAACTACATATATGTATTTGATAGTTGCACAAATTATTTCTTATTTCATCGATTCAAATTTATCTTTAGAATTGAGGAACGTAGTCTAACTGTTTACTTTTACTAGATTTGGGATGCGTTACGATGCAGGAAAATAAGAACAATGGAAGGTCATCGACTACGAGTTGGAGCCCTGGCATGGAGCTCAGGAGTTTTGTCTTCAGGTAGCAGAGATAAGTGTATACTTCATAGAGACATAAGGTCTCAAGAAGATCATGTGAGTAAGCTAACAGGTCACAAATCCGAAATCTGTGGACTCAAATGGTCTTATGACAATCACGAGCTTGCATCAGGTGGAAATGACAATAAGGTAAACATATTTAACTTCAATTTGTGTCTTTAAAAAAAAAAAATCATGATTTTTATTCAATATTGGAACTTGCAGCTTTTAGTATGGAACCAACATAAAAGACAACCGGTTTTGAGATATTGTGAACACACAGCGGCGGTTAAAGCCATTGCATGGTCACCACATCTTCATGGACTTCTTGCTTCTGGTGGTGGCACAGCTGATAGATGTATAAGGTTCTGGAACACAAAGACAAACACTCATCTAAATTGTGTAGACACCAACAGTCAAGTGTGTAATCTGGCTTGGTCAAAGAACGTGAACGAGCTTGTGAGCACGCATGGATATTCCCAGAACCAAATAGTCGTCTGGAAATATCCAACCATGTCTAAAGTAAACAATACTCTCTTCTTCATTTCGGTTGCTGAAATTTAGAACTCTAATGTTTGAAACTCTCTCTCTCTTTTGATCTTCTACAGTTGGCTACTCTCACAGGTCACACGTTCCGCGTTCTATACCTTGCAGTCTCACCAGATGGACAGGTTAATTCTATACTTTTATAATTCTCATATATCAAAAATATATCTTTGTTGAATGATGTTATTTGTTTGCAGACGATAGTGACAGGAGCAGGAGATGAAACCCTAAGATTCTGGAATGTCTTCCCTTCCCCAAAATCTCAGGTAGAATATATATACATATTCCCACTTGTTTAATTCTTGAACAATGACAATATATGTTTTAATTATCAGAATAGGGAGAGTGAAATCGGAGCATTGTCTTTTGGTAGAACAACTATTCGGTGAATCTTGAGATGAAGAACGAAGTTGTTTGTCTCAACAGAACCACCTCATGATGAGGGTTTAGGGTTTAGAGTTTACAGTGATGTGGGGTTTTTCTAGATTTTGCATTGGATTCATTGTGCTGTATATATATTATTTTCTTAAATTTTTAATTTCACCAAACAGTGTCGAATGTATTCTCTTTGCCCAGAGTTAAAAAGTTGAGAAATTTGCCTATTAAAATACTTTTTAATTTTATGATTTAATAAAATTATTTTGTAAAAGTTTTTGTATTTATTTTCTTATTTTGTTAATGGTAAATGTTGTATATATAGAAAATTATTTGTCCCAATGATAAAATGTTTGTTTAATTGGCAACAACTACTTATTTCTCAATATTAAATTTTTTTTAAAATACTCTTTCCAAATTAGTTAACAAAAAAATATTAGATACTAGTAAAAGTTCTAAAATATTTCTGCTTTCCAGACGATAGTGAAATAGCATCAAATAACCAAAAGACTATGTACAAACAAATGCACATGCATAATTTGTACATCAGAAAAAGTTAGAGAGAATGATGAGGACCATTGAAAGGAAAGAGAACAACATATGACTGGATATGAAAAATTGGAGGAAGAAGGGTTATGGCATAATGATGAGGAAGGACAAAAGCATTTGAGTGAAGAGCTAAGGCAGAATGATTATGAACTATTAGAAGAGCTAGAGTATAATAGTAAGGACCAGTATAATAGTAAGGACCAATACGAGGAACGAGTGCATGCGATGAATGAAGAGAATCAACAAGAGGAAGGAGTGCATATTGATCAACCAAAACCAAAAAGATAGAGAGGACCAACAATGATGAGACACATGGCTAAGGATCCAAATGTGAAAAAAGAGTTGACTTTAACGAGATGGGACAACTTTGTGGTCCCGAATCAGTGAAGCTGTCATCAAATTTAGGTCCATTGGGACGTGAACACGTACCAATTGCTATTGAAGATTGGAGAAAGATAAGTCCAAAAATAGAAACTATCTTATGGAAATATGTTCTAGTCATGTTTTATACTTGTCTGATTTACATATCAGTTTATATTAGGTTGAGTTATGGTTATAATTAACTTTTTGAGCTTGAATGTAGGCAAAGTTTGATCTTGATGAGGAGTTTCAAAAGGTTGTTGTTCTTAAGCAGATGGGATGTCTATGGAGGGAATCTAAATAACGTATGGTTAAAGAAATAAGAACTGTTGCAACAACTAACCAACAAAGAATGTGATTATTGTTGAATGGTGTAAATTTGTAAAACTAAAAACCAACAATGAATTTGAGATAATATTAATTTGTTAATTAAATGACTTTAATTGATAATGACAGTGTATCTATTTATATTATAGGTTGTAAGTGAATAATACAAGAAAAAGAGGAAAAATCGTATTTTCCACACTTGTAGTCGCAAAGAAATGATTAGATTAGCTGAAGACATGGTAAATAAGTTAATAAATTGCATGTTTTAGACTACTAAAGCTACTAGCACTAACATCCGTGTTTTATATTATAATGAGAAGAAAGTGCAGAATCATCCTCTGTGACAAGGCTGAAAGTATGGGAATAGTCGCGCACCAAGAAAGATGGAACACCAATTAATACAAATGTTGCAGAAAAGTTTGTAAGTAGTATTATTTTCTTGAAATATAGCATATTTTCATTTTGTAATGGATGAATTATTTAAATTTTGTAGAAAAACCCAGCTGAGATAGTTGATCTTGGTAGTTAGTCAAGTTCAAACCCACAAGAAGATCAACTCTCTTAACTCTTAGAAGCTGATAATCATGGTAGGTTAAGAGCAATGTGTAGAGGGATAAATATGAGTAAGTTCCCCTGCATACAAATAAGGAATAAGTATATGAAAGGCATGCAAGAGAAGCAGATTAACTTGATTCAACAAGTGAATGAATTGCAAGAAGAGATTGCGAAAATGAATACACATGTTAGTTTTTAATTTTAATTAGCTTGCAATTAGTTTTAAATTTTTTTTGACGTTTGTTTGTTTGTAACAGAGACCAGAAGGTAAAGTAGGGGAGATATCTGCTGCAAAAGTAAGTGCAGTCTAAGTATGTCTTGATTAGTTTTCCTGTAAAGTTGACTCATGAATTTTGTTGGAAAATATTTTGTAGAGTGTTACAAGGAAACTGCAGCTTAAGTGTGTCGTGGTTGATTGGTGTGATAATGGAATGATAGTTGCTGATGGGCGTTTTATGTCTTATGATCCAGAAGTCTTAGTTGGTGATATTCCATTAAGCCCTAATGCTGTTAAATTTTTGGTTGAATCTGCTTCCAAGAAAGAAGCATTTCTTTGGAGAACTCTACCCAACTTTTTCACTATTGAACAAGCTGTTGGAGAAATGATTGCATGGCCTGATACAAAGTGTGTTATTTCACATATGGGGATCCAACAAAAAGAAAATTTACCAAATGTAATTTTCATATACATGTTTAACTATGTTTGAGACTAATAGTGAATTAGAAAGGGGTTAGTGATTGTTTACATTTGTGACAGATCCCTAACACAACTTCATTGAAGAAATGCAACCTATTGGAATGGAATTCATTAGGTGATGAGGTTGTGGCTAAAGGTTGTTGGCAGTGCAAAGATTCAAAGGCGTTGGTTAATGGATTAGCACTTGGACCAAATGCAGTAAATGTATTTGTGGATAAGGTAATAAAACCATAAACATTTCTATGGAGACCTTCATTAGAAATGACATACCTATCAGACGCTTCCATGGCTTTTGTTGCTTAGCCTATATATAGAGTTGCCTTCGAAGGTCCCACAAATATGACATGTCAAAAATCATATGCTGGTACAAAGGTAGATGCTTCAGTATCCAACACTCCAACAGAGAAATCTCCAACAAGCAGAAAAGCTCAAGAATCAGGTTCTAAATTTGCTATTCCTAAATCTCCTGTAAAGAAACTAGTACCAGTTCATCATCCATCTCTTCTTAGAAGATCTCAGGTATAACATATTTGTATCCCTTATTTTTTCATATATGGCATGCTCTGTTGTTGATTAGTTAAGTTTTCTTGATTTGTCATTCTTGAATATGATATTTTCTATGTGATTACGGTTTTAGTATAATAAGGCACCTATCCTTCCCTTTGAGTTTTGTTATTTGCTTGCTCCTTTGATCCCTTTTGGTATAGATTTATGTTCAAGATCGTTTTGAAGTGGTAGCTTTGTGATTTGAAGTTAAAGCCTAGTCTAATGTAATGTGGTAGCTCTGTGATTTGAGATTAAAGTTTATGTCTGATTAATTTGTGAACATTACAACGCGCCGCTCAGACTGAGAGTACAAAGGAAAATCAGAAATGCAAGCTAATGGACATTATAGGAAAGAAACGGGTTGTGGCCGAAGGACGTTGGGTTACAAACGACCCAAATAACAAAGTTTATTTTGTTCTACTAGGTCCTAAAGGAGTTAGAGTTTGGGTTGATGTCGTTAAAATCAACAGTGTCCAAGTTTGGAGGCCATCTGATGAAATAGAGTTGCTAAGAGATGCACTTGGATCATGCATTGCTTGGCCTGAAGACAAAGTAATATTGTTATAAACTTGGTAAGTCTGAATTCTATGTCTGATTTTTGTAGTGTAAGATGAAAAGTGGTTTGAATATTATATTTATGTTTAATAATGGTTGTGAAAAAACTTTATGAATATTGTAATATGTTTTTTGGTTATGATAAATGGGAATCTGTTTTTTGTAATTGCATTTTTGTACTAAAATCAAGTATTCAAACAAAGTAACAACAACATATAAAATGTGCCATCAAATGCACTAATTACAGCAATGAATATATGTCATTATACATATAACTAGTAATAACAAAAAAAAACTTTTAACGCTATCGTATATAAGAGAAAAACATAGAAAACGTCATGGTATAATAGCAAAATTTTCTAACACTATCGTAAACAGATGCATATTATAGCAAAATAAATAACACTATCATAAATGGAGACATATTATAGCAAAATAAAGTAATGTTATCGTAAATGGAGACATATTATAAGCTATTGTATAATCGTACATATGTTAGCACGAACAAGTAAACGCTATTATATATTTTGGTTTTATGATAGCATTGAAAATTAACGCTATTAAAGAGAGACTCTATGATAGCGTCTACATACATAGCGTTTATGAAAACGCTACTTATAACGTACGATAGCGTTAATCGTATGCTCTCAATGAAGGATTTTCTTGTAGTGAGTTAATCATATTGGATATAACTGAGTGTAAATGTTGAAAGCAACCCCATAAGATAAAACTTTCTGACCACGATTTGTTCTTCGTGTGTATATTCTCTATGAATGTGGCATAATAAGAGGCTGACATACACTTACTAGTTAGCAACAGCCACAAAATACTTGCCATAGTATTCCTATGTTCAACTGCAATTCTAGTCATATAAAGCGATGATTAACACATATTAATGTAGAGACTTGAGATGATTGCAAATCTATTGAACACATGAATCACTATCTCAACTTAACACCTTTTCTTGTGTGTTAATACCAAAATATCATTTGCAAGTAACAAATGAACGATCCACAAATTGCGACATTTAGGATGGTAACTCATAGAGCTATCCATGTCCACTTAATAAGAAAACTTGAGAGCACATTCATGGCAATAACAAATAATAAGGAGAGAGAGTGCACTGTAACACCCCAAACCCATGAATCCAATTCGTTTAAAAATCTCAGTACAAGCCCAATTATTTTTAAAGAAAAGCCCATGAAGCTCAAACTCGTTTTAAGTGAAACCCTAGTTTTTTTCCTCCTCTATTTAAAAGATGTGGTGAGAAAGAGAGTAGACAGCAGAAGAGGTACTTGGCGAAGCCCTAGCCGCGAAAAATTCTTCTGGAGCTGTCACTACTCATTGGAGAAAGAAGCCTTCATTATTACGCAGAAACAAATCCGATCAGTCTCAGAAAACAGAATAAACAGACGACTAATTCATCTCTGATCAAGATGAAACTTTCTAGGTAAGTAGTTGTTCCTCTTATATATCTTCTCGCGAAAGCGGAACTTAATTCAAAGTTATATTCTGATAGTTATACCTCTTTTACTGAGAGGTATCTGAGCAGCGCGGATTTGCGACAAGCCAAGGGGGAACGTACGTTTGGAAGGGTAAACGATGTCTGATCAGGACCAAATTTGGATGAGATCTAAAGGACACATAGATATTTGATCTGAACGGTGGGATTACGAATTGAACGGTTAGTTTACAAGTTATTCAATCGTTTTTGAACGTCAGATGTTGTGCCAGTTTTCCAGATATGTCAGTTTAGGGTTTAAGATTGTTTGGACCACCTAAAGTACTCGTTTTGGTCTAATATTTTGTAGGAAGTCAGTAGACACATGGATATGAGTCTCTGCAGAAGGATAACTCGTTTGGAGGCTTATAACATATGGAGGTGTGTAGCTAAAGCTACTGCAATATTTTTGTTCGCCAATTTCTATCAAATGTTCTTCATCAAGTGACTAAGGTGCGGATAGGGATCTGTGGATATATAGTATCATTTTCTTGTGTTATTCTTGATGATGCATTACATATAGACTTAGATTTGATTGCTAGACACAGGTTGAATGATGATTTCTTGATAATGAATATTCAATCAACATGACAATATGTTGAACTTAATGATTTTATGATGTTGTTATGATGAGTATGAAATGATATATGATGTATGATGATGATTTTATAAGATAAATATGTGAATGTATGTTGGGCTACATGAAGGACGTTTACGTGAAGTATAGTCCATAAATCAGGGCTGACGAGCCGGGAATGGAAGAGCATGAGCTACGACTGGCCTCCGGGAATGGGGTTCAAAGGTTATAAAGATCTAATCGAACCTATTGAATGTTTTAAATGATTTGAATGTTATAACTTATAAGGATACAAGTTATTTGTTTGCTAGTATCTAGGTTTATGTGTGATGTTGATTCTTGTATAAAATGAAAAAGTGTTCTATGTTCCAGTGGGCAGATATGATCTTCCCACTGAGTGATTTATCACTCATCCTCTCTTTTCCCCTTTTTCCAGATGATGGCAACAATGGTGACATGTTGTCTCGTAAGTGCGGGAGACGGGTGTTACATGCACCCTTCTCTCAAGCCTCAATAACTTTTACAAAATCCCATTAGTTCTCAATTAATGTGAACCAAGAAAGAGGGTGTGGCTAATCATGTGTAAATCCAACGTCTCAACAAATCCTCCAGACCCATGGCACGTAATGTGTTCCGCAAGTCTATGTAAAAGAAAGTTCTTGAACTATTGTTCACCTTCGATCTTAATATCATTTGCATATGTTAGGATATCCCCTAAAAATACCATATGAATATGTTTAATCCCATTTCATAAGGCCCTTACTTGAGCGATCTTGTGGAATAATTTGTTGTTTTGGTTTCCAAACTTAAGCCACTGAACTTTGGAATTTTTTTTGTAATAGGGTTCTTCTAGGTATGTTAGCCTTTCCCATGAAATATAAGTAATTCCTCAACTTGAAAAGTAGATTCATAGGGAGATAGGAGACAATCCCTCTACTTTTTTCATAGAACATCATATGTTTTTCTTGTTTTCGCTTTGGAAAATCCCCAATTTCATCTCTCTGTATGTTTTGTAGGATTGACTTCGGTTATATAAGCTTTTTGGAAAAGCGGTATAAAGTCTTGCGTGATTGGCATACTAGAGAAGTAAGAGTCCAATAATTTTCCACTCCATATAAAAAGGAAGGAAGCTGGATAAGAACGTTATATCATTTAAAATATTTCTTGGACTTTGGTATTTGTGATAGTCATTTGACCACATATCTTGTATGATCTAAGACTCCAACACATTCAAATATAGAGTAAGAACTTTGAAAAGCACAAAACCAATTATCATTAATCAAGGCTTGGTCCAATTTCTTCTAATAGGACGCCCATCTTGATGGTTCCACCAAATAATTAGGATCATGGTATGTTAAATCAGAGAAGGAGAAAGTAAAGACAACATCATGAAAATTGAACATGGTTGAGGTAACCATTTTTGCGTCTAAGTTCTCATCAGAGGAGAGAATGACTTTAAAATCACCAACAGTCACTCATGGCTTGCCTTGGAAGATTGGTGAAGCATGTTGGTGGCTAACATCAACCCATAGTTCCTTTCGATCAATAAAAAAAGTTGAAGTATAGATGAAAGTACAGAAGAAATTCATACCATAAGCAGGGATAAATATAGAGGAAGTAATTAGTTGAGAGAATTTGAACATTAGAATTAAGATGACTGATTCATTCCAAATACCCAAATCCGACCAAGGTAGTGATGTTTGTAATATGTTAGCAAAGACCAACTAGAAAAATGAATAGTAGAAAATGTAAATTGCTTTTGCTTCCAGAATGCGTGTCTCCAAAGAACAATCGAAGGACACCGAGGTAGAACTAATCATATTTATCATAAGAGCGTTCTTTCTAGATTTATTGAAGCCACTCATATTCCGTGAGCAAAATAACATTAATGTTTTTTTAGACCTTTTTTTCTATTTGTGTTGAGCCTGCTCTCGACCCATTTAAGTAAAAGGTTCTTTTAAGAACTGGTTAACACCTTTCTTTGCTCAAGGTCGATTTTACCTAAGTGGTTGATCCATACGTTGCTCAGTAGTTTATTGTACCAAATCAGTAACTACATCGCCCAAGTCTAATTGATCCAAACCATGAGGTTCACAGTCGTGCAATCCATTTTCTGCTATCAACATGAGATGCTGAGCTTCGACAATTGAAGGGATATGTATTGTCTCCATAGAAAGTTTCTATGTTTCATCAATGAGAACAGAGAAATGATAAAGAAAGATGGAGAAAAGCGCGACCACCTTTTCTACGACCTAAAACGCACTCAATTTCTTAAGTTTAGATTTTTAAGGGCCGACATCAACTCATTCCTGAGACACAACCAGAAGTCCATCAAAATCTTCATAAGGCAAGGTTTTCTTTATAGCATGGGGTATCTCTTGATGGTTATTTGCCTCATTTAGGTTCTTAAGCGAGGAGCATCAACAAACACTTGTTGGGCAAGAGATACAGCCGCATGATTCTCATTTTCCACTAAGCCAATTTGAATGACAGTTTTTGCATAAGTCACCATTGGCTGAGCCAAAAATGCTGACTGAACCTACAATTGAGCTTTACTAATGACCTTACCGGACTAAACAAAGGTCTCAGTTGATTTGCATTTGCATTTGGAGTCTATGTGTCCCTATTTTGAGCATACTGAACACCATGGAGGGAGCCCACAAGTATACGTAGTCAATGTTTGCAATATGTCCAATCTTGGAATTTAACTAATTCTTTTTGGAAGTTCTTTAGTGAGGTCTACCTCGATAAACACTCGAGCTTTATCCAAATTAGTGCAAAAGTATCATTGAAAGATGTAAGTGTTTTGGGTTACCAACCGGATTAGCAGCAAACTTGAGACCCTTGTCAAAATACAACTTGGCAAGGACATTCTTGAAGTATACCAAAATTGAGATTGAAGTAAGCATGCTTATATTCCACTCACAAAGGATTCCACTTAGAGACAATCATGAGGATGTCAAGGTTTTGTAACCCTCTCCTCAATATTTTGTTCCGAGGTGAGGAGTAAAAAATTAAAATTTTTATTATCGTTGAGTTAACCATTTGTACCTCAATTTTTGTTGGCCTACCCCCTCACATCTAAATTTTATTCATGATAACATAATTTTTTCCACACGGGGAGATGTATCCAAGAATCTGCCAATAAAAAAAAAATTATAGGTGATTTTGATCCTCAAGACCTCATATGAGACTACAATGGTGGTTTTACTATATAGCTTAATAGATAACTTGTGTGTTTGTAAATTTTTCAAAGTTGAGTTTGCAACTGATGCATATGTAGACCATGCAACATAAGTAGATCAGATTATGAGCCCAAGCTAGACAAGCCCATGCTTGCGATCCTCATTTTTGTATACAAAAAAATTGACTCTTAAGTACAAAAAATTATCTTTAGTCAAGTGACATTACATTAAAAAGTAAACATGTGGTTGAAGGTTTGATACATGGCCCTTCCATATCGTTGGCTGGCACTTTCCTTTCTTTTTTGCTTTAAAAAACCAATCTTAAACCCCTTTTTCCTCGAGAACACTTCTTTTTAATTTTGTTTTTATCGATTTTAAGTTTTTTTCTTTTCCACAAACTAATTAAACAAACCAAGAAAACCTAATTATGTATAAAAAGTAAATTTACCTTCTGCCTTTTCTTTTTAGTTTTTATGTCATCGCCACCTTCATATTTTCTCCACCATCTTCAATAGTTAATCTTCTTCTTCTTCTTCTAATTATCTAATCTCCGATCTTCATAGATAGTTACTAACTTTTTTTTTCCCGTTGTTGTCCTTCATCCTTGTTTTCTTTGTAAATTTAACTTTCTATTATTTCTTTGGTCCACATAAGAACCACATGCATCTGGAAAATATGTTGCATGGATACATCATAGACCTCCACCCTATTCTTCTATAACGTTTTCAACTCATATATCAATCAATGGAGAAACACATCAAGTGCACGCCTCAGATGATCTAGACCATGAACGAAAATTGAGAGAAACAGAAACTATCTTCGCATGCACAATTATACAATTATTAACACGCACACACGTCTATAATCTGATAAGACAACACAAGCCCTAAAACAAGCTTTTGAATCTCATAATACAAAGTAGGAGCAATGTTATCCTCGGGCATAGTATCCCTAACAAAATCGACTATCACATCAACACATTCCTCAGCTAAATCGAAATATGTCTTTATCCCCATCAATCTACTGCACATTATAAAGACGAATAACCAACTTTACATCATTTATACAGGGCATGCTTAGCTGCGTCTAACGTATCAAAAAACGTCATGCTTCCAAATTTGATTCTTCAACGTTTTTTTGATCAACATCCAACGACTGCATATTTTCCCTATACACATCATTGACCATCTAAACAGTATTTACACCAAAATGTACTTATGTTCTATGTTCTTCTAACCTATTAGCAGCAGACGGTTCATTACTACTACCACAATAAAATCCTTCTCTATGTAGATACCAAATCTTATAACCGTCATAAATCCATTGCAATACAGATGATTCAATACAAAATCTATTATAATATTGTACGAATTCCGGCGATGAGAACATGAATATTTCAACTTACGAGTCCTTTGTGGTTTTGGTTGTTAACATGCAATTCCATGAACTTTATACACCACGAGCCTAGTCCTCAATCAATTGATTTGATTATGGACCAATCTTGGACAAGGCATCCAGGATCGAAAATAGAGAATAAACATAGTTTTAGAATAGAATTTTGTATATTATGTTGTGAATGAGCATATGAGTATATAAAACCAAAATTCCTTTGGAATTCCGACAGATATATCTGTCGAAAATTTCAATTCAAAGGGGATATTTGCAACAATTAGAAAAACTGATGGAAATTGATAGATTCCGACGATTATCCGAAAAAGTATCGACAAGTATCCGTTAGAATGTCTGTAAATTTATAGATTTAGGTCTGTAAGAAACTTCAGATAAAATTTTCAACAAATTAAATGTGGTCCTAAATCCTATGAAATTTTCGACTACAAAAACTCGTCGAAAATTTTCCATCGTAAATTTCATTTGAAATTCTAATATTTTCTTGTAATTATATTTTTTAATATTATATTGTTATACATTGAAACATAATTTACGTAATTTATATAGTTGAATAAAAATTAGTATAATCAGATATGCATAATTCAACTTTAACACCAATTTTTTTTTTTTTGATAAATGGTTTATATTAAATAAAAGTAACTTACATCTAGTTTAGCAATTACATACTAGGTCCAAACAACAAAATCCTAAGTCCTAAACCCCTAATCAATCAAATTTGGAATTGGGCTTCCCAGAATTACATAATGGATCGAATCCCAAAAAAAAAATCCTAGTAACCATTTGGTCTAGAAGAAAAAGCTAAAAGACCACGCCTCCGTCTTGAGCGCCGTGAACTCCACTGAAAAAACTTTCCAGTGATCCAGCAGAGTCGTCCAAGTAGATGTGGTTGACGAACCACTCGTACCCACACAGATCAAGTGGAAAACAGGAGGAGGTTACAGGTCTTTTACGCTGTTGCGATTCCCAGAGGCGGAAATAGGGATACCCACACCGCCGTCATATCTAGAGTTGCCGCTTCTCATGCAGGCTGCAGTTCCCGCGCCACCTATAGGAGAAGAAAATTCATTTTCTTCTAGCAAATCCAAGAGATCCGCCTTGAGGTCCTCATTCCGGATTTCGCCGCCCTCCGTGCCACAACACCACGAGGCAAATTGGTCGGACCGTCTTGCGGCTAGGCTGCTTCTGTTTTTCAAAAGATTCGGTGAAGCTTGATTGAAGAGGGAACCGAAGAAGGAGCCGGCTGCTGGAGTGGTTGCACTAGGAGCTCGCCGACGTCGGACTTATCGGTGAGTCCAAAAGTCGTGGAACACAGAAGTATTACTCGACCGACGGTGGAAAGATCACCCCTTAGATCTCGCACTACAAGAAAATAAGGGTACTCTGACAGGCATATCCGTCAGAAACATGACTTACTGACGATAAACTGACGGATCCGAACCGTCAGTTATAGATGGCCGGTAATAGAAATCCGTAAGTAAATCCGTCACTTTTACTGACGGGTTTTCTGACGGATATATACTGACGGATAGAGTCCATCAGTTAATTTCCGTCAGTAATCTGTCTGTATATCTGTCAGTATTCCGTCAGTTTTAAGACTGTCAGTAATCCGTCAGTATTCCGTCACAAAAACTGACGGATATTTAAAAAACTTTCTTTTAAAAAAAGTATTTAATGATTAATAATTAAATTATATTTAAATTATTTAAATAATTATAAAAATAAAATTTAAAATATTAATAAACTAAAATTCAAAATATTCATAAAATTAAGTTTCAAAATAGTTATAAAATTCTAAAATAGACATTAACAAAATTTTGTTTTTAAGAACCCCCGGAACCGCTAGAACCCCCGAACTGTCGTGCAATCTGTTCCATAAACGTATCCATCTTCGCCTGCATCTCAACCTGCATCCTCATCTGATCATCCTTCATCTCCCTAATTTGAGCGTCGCGCTCCTCTTGTGCAGCCCTCATCTCCTCCATCTGCTGCTTGACGGCCGCCAACTCCGCATCCTTCCTCCTCATTTCCTCCTCTCTAATAGGATCTCTTGCAGCTCGGGATCCCGATCCAGGAAAGCAGTAGTCGGCCATGTTCCCGAACCCGAACATGCGACCCTTTGACTTCTTGGTTTCCTGAAAAAAAGAAACATTGTATTAGTATAAACAATATGCAATAGTATGTAATTTAATTTAAATATTACTTACCTGAGAGACAACGTCATACATGATGTCCAAGGGGATGTCTTCATCCGGTGTCAGCTGAGTAGACCGAATATTTTCAAGTCGCTTTTTAGACGATTTGACCACCTCCCGAGCAAGCGCGTCTTGAATCTCACAGGTCCTCTTGTTTGTGTGGAGATCCTCTATAATCTCAATCGGAGACGGGTCATGGCCAGTCTTACGCCTCTCTTTAAAAATTAAAAGTTTAAAATTTAAACTTATTTGAAATTTAAAAATTACTATTCTAATTCATGCATATCATATCTGACTGTCGGGTGTACGAACTCTTCGCACTAGAGTTCATCGTCGTGATCCCCCTTCCTTCACGTTCGCTCAGTCAGTTGCCCCTGTTCGTGACGGATAACTCTTGAGTCCCTTCTTTACTCCAATAGGTGATGTAGTCCTGTAGAAGTCCGTTAGGCATGTCGGAATGCTGCTTCCCTTCCTTAAGCCATGTATCCTTCCACGAGTATATATGGTTACTAAAAGTTCTGCTCGCTTTACTCTTGAACTCCCTCTTCACTCTAANGACGGATAACTCTTGAGTCCCTTCTTTACTCCAATAGGTGATGTAGTCCTGTAGAAGTCCGTTAGGCATGTCGGAATGCTGCTTCCCTTCCTTAAGCCATGTATCCTTCCACGAGTATATATGGTTACTAAAAGTTCTGCTCGCTTTACTCTTGAACTCCCTCTTCACTCTAATGGTCATTGCAGGGCTCTAGTTGTATTCAAGCTATTAACAAATTTTAGGTTAGCAAGTTTCTATTTGACTTAAAATTTAATAAACGGATCGGAAATACGATTCTTACCGAAAAGTAGTAAAACCAATACTCTCGGTCCGCATGAGGCATATCTACAAACTTGGGGTAGGCAACGCGAAGAAGATTATGCATCATTCTCATGATGCACTTCGTGATCCCGTTTTCCGAAGCGGGAAACCACGCCGTCCCTTCCCTGTCAGAAGGATCCAGAAAAGGCAATCGCTCACGTCCCTGTTGGACCAACAGCTCCTCGATCGGCATCCGCGGTATCTGTGGTTGCGGTCCCTGCGGAACCTCCTTGGGTGGTGCTTGCTGGGGTAGTGGTGGCTGCCGGGGTGGCGGTGGTGGTGTCGTAAAACCCATCGGCTGAGACGCCGATGTGGACGGGACTGCGGAGGACGTTCCTTCCTTCGGATCCCTAGAATCATGGGAAGTCCCGTCCTGAAACCTAAAATAACAGTAATTACTAAAATTACGGTTATTTTAATTTGATATTAGTTTAAAAATTAAATAAAGTTTAAAATTATAATTTAAAGATTATATTTGAAATTAATTTTAAATATAATATAATAATTTGTTATACTTATATTTTTTTTTTTTTCAATGTAAATTTTAAAAATTTGCATTATTATTCATATAATATTCCTTAAGCATATAAAAGCAAAAATTTTAAAAATAATCATAACCCTAAACCCTAAACAATTCTAAATATCAATTAACACAAAACACAAAAACTTAAACCTTAAACATTTTTAAATATCAATCAACACAAAACACAAAACCCTAAACCCTAAACATTTCTAAATATCAATCAACACAAAACACAAAATCCTAAACCCTAAACATTTCTAATCCATCTCAATNAATCCATTCCAATCATATATTCATCAATCATAACAATCATAACTACAAAATTCATAATCCTAAACAATTCCAAATCCATCAATATCTCAAACCTTTCTAAAAACAACCAAATCCATAAACTACTCAAATCTCCTAAACTAACCGTTTAAATTCGTTCAAAACTACAAAAACAACTTCAATCTGCCTAATATCACTTACATAGAGTTTGGATTCACCACTGAACGGTTGTAGGTTGATGAATTTGAGAGATTTTGAAGTTTTTCCGTTTTTTTCGCGTGATAAAATGAAGAAGAGGAGTATGGTTTTCGGATATATATCCGCCGAACTGACGGGCAAATCCGTCAGTTCCCCGTCAGAAATCGAAAAAATGAATTTCGCAGGTTTCCAAAATTTCTGGGAAGTTGGAACGTGGTAAAAACCCTAGATCCATCAATAATCCGTCAGTATTTCTGGCGGATTATTGACGGATTTTATTTCTGACGGGTATAATCCGTCAGAAATGCATGGCCTGTGATTGGTTACAATGTCTGACGGATTACTGACAGATCCTTATGAAGACCGTCAGTAATCCGTCAGAAATACTTAAGAACTGATGAGTTCTGTTACTGACGGATTACTGACGGTCTGCATAAGGATCTGTCAGTAATCCAATAGAAATTGTAAAAACTGATTTAGGGACTCATTTAGGGTTTGCTTTTTTTGTTATTAGTGATTAAGGTTCCAATTATATACAAATGGTAACACATTACATATCATACTGTGTTAATAATTGAACACAAATTTTTTTTTCATATTTCATGTTTCATTATATGGAAGTTACGTTTTATCGTAATATAAGTTCATAAACACTTTCGGTTATAAACAAAATGTGTTTATGTAGTTTTGTAAAAAATCGTTGAATAATTATTCGAAATTGTTTACAAAGCTAAAACTATATCAATTCATTAATACTTAGAATTTATGGATTCAAACCACAAATATAAACACATGTTTAGGGTTTCGAACCCCAAATATGGACTTAGTGACGGATTACCCTAAATTCGTCACTAATCTGTCAGTAAGTTCATACATAATAGAAATATATAATTATATTCTTAAAAATATATTTGGATCATAGTTTGTATGGTTTAATGATGATTAGTATAATTTGTATGTTATTCATAGTTTTAAAAAAATAATATAAAACTGACGGATCTTGGAAAATCCGTTAGTTTTCCGTCAGAAATACTGACGAATTTTCCAAGATCCGTCAGTAATCCGTCAGTTTTATATTATTTTTTTCTTAAAAAAAATCACTAACAACAACATAGATGTATATATCACAACATTATAAAAAAGACAATATTATAAAATTATTACATACTTAGATGATGACGAATAATCTGAAGGAGAAGAATCTGTGTCATCTTGCAATTTGTCACCGGACTCCTCGTTCACGTCATGTATAACGTCATCTAAATCACCGAACAGTGTCAAGTCCACCACAAGATTGACGTCCATAGAAGGTTGAATCTCAGCTAGTGATCCATTTCCAATTGGTTGTAGCGGTTCATGCTCATACACGCCTTCTATCATTATTCTAGGATCGACTTATGTTACCGTTATCCAAAGATCATTCCTAGCTGAGATGCGTGGGTACCTAATATAAGATACTAATATTTTATTGAATCAAGACAATACTAATTAAGATCCAAATCGCAAAGGATCATCGGTATACTTCTCTGTAACGTGGAAATACCATCTGCGGTAAGTGTCCTTTGGCTTATGTCTCGAAAAAATGCCCTAACCGCTGTAGATGCAAATAACTATATAAGTACTACAAGTT
>OVAV01000339.1:0-19976 GCA_900406375.1 Iberis amara | reverse complement strand
CCTGTTTGGGTTTACTTTTGTCTTATTTGGGTTTATTGGCCTCTTTAGGGTATATTTTTGCGGTTTAGNAATAGGTTCTTCATCATACGTATGCTAGGGTCTACATTTGCGGACCCTATTATTCAATTTTCCACCCACGGTTTGGTTTTCCCTCCCTTACAGATTCAAATCTAGTTAGTTCTAGGGTGATTCTCGGGGTTTCCGTTCTACTTTCGGAATTCTTAAAAGATGTTTTTTTTTAACATATTTTTATCCTTTCTACAAGCTCCATTTTTAATTTAACAAAATTAACTATTCATCTTCTTCTCGGGTTGGGCTTTGAGCCACTGTAACGCATTTGAAAACATTTTTGGTTAAGAAAACAAAGAAATGTTTGAAAACCGCCTCATTATCTACAAACTTCTCCTTTTAAGTTAATAAGTCCGACAATATATATCACGAAAATGACTTACAACCGATAATCTTCTTACCCCGTCCATCGGCGCCGCGTTTGGTATACCATCCATTGGAGTCGATTTTTTGTTTCTACAGACAAATACCTAAATCACTCTCACTAATATAGAAATGCAGCTCTAACCTATGTTTTTTTTGGGGGGAAAATTCGAAATCTTTTGTTATTTTGTCACGATACGGTTTAGACCGATGGAGAAGACATCCTTGATTTGATTGAGCCGCCTGACATCCAAAACAGAGCCAGCTGGAGTCTACGCTTGTTCTTCGTTGCGCGTGTCTGACACGGAAGGAGCGAGTGGAGATATAAGCGGCATATTATTACCGAAAAACCAATTATACACGCAAATGTATATTTACCTAATATTTTCATTGTTATAGTTACTTCACAAATTAACCTTTTAAATATTTGTAGACAATCACATAATATAAAAACCTTCTTTCTCCCATGTCACATTATCTCAAAGTGACTATAAGGTTAAAGTATGCCCTGTTCGCCAGTGGATCGCTGCGATTCAAAAAAGCGAGTTAAAAATACAAGTAAATATCAATTGTTTAAGTTTAAATAGGTCATGTTCATTTGTTAGTCGCTAGCAACAAATATTAGCGATAACGACTGATTTATTGTTCGTTTGACAGTCGCTGGTCCAACGACTCAACCATTGAGTAGTCGCTAGTAATATGCAATTAGACTTTTCCATCACTGTTTTTTTCACCGATCTGGTTATGAAACCTGCGATTAGTCGTTGCTTTTAGTCGTTGGGCTAGCGACTGACAAACGAACAACAAATTAGTAGCACCGATAATAAAATAAATAAATTAAACAAAAACTAAATAAATAAAATAAATTAAATTAATTATAAAAATTAAATAATTTAAAATAAAAATTAATTTTTAAAATTTTTATAGTAAAATAAATTAATAGAAAAATAAATTAATAGTAACTTATATAATTTAAATATATCAGATTAATAAATTAATAAAACTAGTAAAATAAATAACTAAATTAGTTAATAAATAACTAAAAGTAATATATTTTTTCCAATAATAAAATAAAATAAATTAAATTTAGTTAATAAATAAGTTATTAAAATTAGTTATATATTTTAATCATTATTATTTTTTTTACAAGAAATAAAATAAGCTAAAATAAAAATAAAAAAATAAGCGGAGCTTCAAGCTCTGGTGGTAAAGGGCTCACAGCTGTGAGTTCCGCCACCTGAGTTCGAATCCCGGCCACCGTCAATTAACATGGGGTGAATTCGGCGTTCCTCCTGGATATCCTTGACGATTGCGGACGCTTTGGGCCTAGTCGGAGTCCTTCGGAGCTTCGGATACCAGGGTCATAAAAAAAAGCTAAAATAATTTAGTATAAAGTAAATAAATCCAAAAATAAAATAATTTAAAGTTCAATAAAATAAAAAATATGTGACAAAAAATAATAGTAAGAAAATAAAATAATATTAAAATTAATTAGATTTTAGAAAGAGATAACTAAATTTAAAATAAATAAATTAATTAAATTAAGTAGATTAATTAAGTTAAATACAATAAATAATTATAATAAATTATATAAGTTAAATAATCATTTGCTAGCGACTGCAAAATAAATAACACATCAATCAGTCGCAGCGACCATTCGCTAACGAAATGAACAACTGAAAATATCGTTGATCGCTACCGCTGGTAACTATCGCTAGCGATAGCGAAACAAACATGGCCACATGCGGAGAGATGAAGGATGTGTTTACTGCATCCACTTTTTCGACGTAAGATTGTCTTCGATATTAGTAGCGGCACTCGAACATGTCCCTGGTTTTTTTTTGTTATAAAGTAAATATATTCAAAAAAATGTTTTACAAAGCTCAATTAGCCGTGTTACATTCATCAGATCCAAAAAATTAAAGATCTAGAGCGAAGGAATTTCTTTTTTTTTTTTTTATTAAAAAAACTAGTTGTGATTTGTGAACCAAAGTGAGAGAAGATCATGGAAGTGTCGTCTTGTAGTTGTAAGTCTTGATAGGATTATGTTTCTAACCCCTCTGTCGATGTGCTTTAGTTGTAGTCCGAGCATTTCTATCACATGATGCGTTATGAAGAAGGAAGAAAGCACCTCCAGGTGATATTCTCTCTTTCGTCACAAATTTTCTATCTGCATAGTTTTTTTTATCTTTGTTTATGGAATATTTTGAGGAAACAAAGTTCGATATCATTGTATATTGGTAAATAACTTCATTCTTGTTAATTTTGTAAAATACAAAATTAGGGGTTTATATACATTTGAAAATCAAGCTTAAACCAAAGGTCCAAAGCTATAACCAAAAATAAAATGAATCAAAATTAATTGGCTTATACTATACCAATTAAGAATATTTATACTACAAAACTAGTCTTCCTCAAGGTCGGACAAAATGTTAAAGAGAGACCAAATGATGAAATGAAGATGGGTAGAAGGGTTTAGTAAACAGGTCTACAAGTTGAAGACTAGGCCGCACATGAACCAATTGAAATAATCTTGTTTGCAAACGCTCACACACAATGGCAATCTATATTTCTATGTGTTTATTCCATACAAGAAAAATATTATTTGTAATTTGCATAGCAGTTGTGTTATCCCAAAAAAAACTTAAGAGTGAAATTGAGTTCTTCTAAAAAGTTAGAAAGCCATAAAAGTTTGAGAGACTTATATACTCAGTTTCAATGAGGATTTCTTGGATTTTCATGAAATCAGAGAAGTCCCAGGAAAATGCAGATTCCAGATTTAACCGGTGTGTATCCTGATAAGAGGCTTAGTCTGCATGTACAAAAAGTTGAATATGAAGGTTAAAATTATCATAATAAAAGAGATTTCGCCAATGTTACCTTTAGTGTAATGAAAATTTTTATAAAGTGCATGGGGATTAGCCATTCTTGGTGCTGTAAATAACTGACTCAGTTTATTCAATGCAAAAATGATATCTGATCTAGCTATTTGCAAGTACATCAATCTACCAATTAAATTTTATATGATTCTGCATCAACCATCCATACCGAACTTAATATGCATATACGTATAAAAAGGTTTGCAACCAAGTAAACCAGATTCTTCTAGCAAATTAAGTGCATACTTATGCTGGCAAATATGAATACCTTGATCTGAACATGCAATATCAAGGCCAAAAAAGTACTTCAAGGGTCCAAGGTCATGGAGCTTGAAGTTGCATTTAGGTTCACTGATCAACTTGTCCACCTTTGAGTCAATATCCCAACCTTTTATGCCACAAATCAGGATTGAAGACATAAGCAGTAACATCGGGTACACCATTGAAGGATCCGACTACATATCATGCAACTGTCAGAAATCTACAATATCTCTTTCTTACTAGACGAAATATCTCTTATGTCGTCAACAAGATGTCTCAATATATGCATCAACCAACAGGCATTTACTTTGATATCTCTCCGGCACAGCCACAACAAGTTTGTTCTTTTTAAAATCGAACCGACCCATCTTACATGCTTTTACTAATACAAATTGGATGGGATAAAGACGATTATGCACACTCTTCGACTAAAGCAGAATTTCGGTCCATCGCTTCAACTGCGGCCGAAGTACGATGGATTATTTCTCTTATGCAAGAGATGGGTCTTTCAACAACCCCTATACTGACGATTTATTGAAAAAATATTGGTGCAACATACCTAGAAACTAATCATTTCTTCCACTCAAGAGTAAAATACTTGGCTCTCGATTATCATTTTGTTCGTAATCATGTCCAAGTTTGTCTTCTACGTGTCTCTCACATCACCTTTGCCAATTAACTAGTTGATGCTCTTACAAAACTCTTACCTCGTGCACGACATCGTCTTTTCAGTATCAAGATTGGCCTCACCAAAGGTGATCCATCTTAAAAGGGCAAATTTACATTTTAGCAAGCCAATATTAACGGCTAGCTAACATATCACAATAAATCTTTTATATCATATACCCTTAAGTTCATATTTACTCCCTGTATAAATACTTGTATACGCTTTTGTTAATGGAATTATTTCTTTGACATAGTCCAATTGAATATACTCTTCTTTCCACGTTGAGTGTGATATTTATGGAAGTCCTTTTATAGATGTCCAACCTTCCTGTACAATAAACATGTATGCTTAAACTTAGTATTCTTTTAACTTGGACCCTTAGTATCATCATTCTTATCAACCTTAGGTTTCTTACTTTTGCTATGACCCTTAGAGGTGTTAAACATATGAGCATTTTCAATGCTTTCTTTTTTCATCCTATCTTCCTTTTGCACACAATACGCAATGAGCTCATTAAGAGACCATTTTATGTGTGTTATAAGTGGATTTCAATTGATTGGACTGAGGAGGAAGAGAGTTCAAGATAAAGAATATGAGTACTTCATTTGGAAGCTCATTCTTAAGTGCATTGAGTTTAGAAACAATATTGGGCATTTCCAAAATGTATCCCTTATGTTTTCTTTTCCATGGTACCTCATCGTACTAAAGCCATGTAAAAATATGGTTATTTCCACCTTATCGTTTCTCACAAAACGTATATCCATTTGACCGATGTGATCAGAACATTCCCACTTCTCATGAACAGCCTTATACTTAGCAGTGTTGATCTCCAACGTAGAAGTATATTATTCCATCTGTAGTGCAAGATCAAGATCTATGCACCCAAGAACAATGTCAACTTTACTATTCCACTCCTGGAGTTTGTAAGTGTTGGAATTGAATCTAAGTTGTCAGATATAACGGAAACATCTGCTAGAAGAGAGAAACAAAATCTAAATCATTACTCACTAACTAAAGAAATCAATAATGAACAAAAAAAAAAAGAATTGTACAACTCATTCATTATACCATATGTAATGTTAATATCAAGTTTTTGTATACTGATATTAACTACTAGCAGTACTTTTGTTGTAATGATCAAACACTGAAAATAATTAAAATTAATCCAATTTCAATATTAAAGTAACTACAACAAATTTATTTATTGATTTGAACTTTATTTATTTTTGCTAGCCATATATCAACGAGCTTGAAGACTTTTTATTAGGGGTGGGCAAAAAATCTGAAACCCGAATCCGAAAAATATTATCCAAAAAAAATTACCCGAAACAAAACTATAAAATATCTGAACGGTTATTTTTTCTAGACTTTGGATACCCGAACCCAAATGGGTATTACCTGAAACCCGAAAAAACCTGAACGGGTACCCGAACTTATGACTATTGTAGTAAGTATGTAATTATGTATAAGTTTTTATCATATAGATATTAATATAGTCATGGAGAACTATATTTTAAATTATAATAAGAATATGTCTTATATATTTTTGTAAAATAATTTAACTTTTCTTGAATAAATAAATTCATACAGAAAAAGAAGAAAAATCATATTTAAATCACTAAATCGGTTTAACAATAATTAAAATTTTAAATTGATTCAAATCATAAGAGTTTAGTTCGGTTCAGTTAGATTTTTTAATTTGGATATACCCGAACCCGATCCGAACCCAAACTAAAATACCCGAACCCGATATGAAACTATAAAAAATCCGAATGGATTCTAGATCTTCTTACCGAAAAATCCGAAAACTCGAAAAACCCGACCCGAACCCGAAGGGGTACCCGATGCCCGGGCACCCCTGTTTTTATGCAAGAATGTAAAGTGGAAGATAGGTGAAGAAGAAAAATTTGAACTCGAGTTAGACCCGATCACTGCGTTCCAATCTCTTCTTCAACATATGGATTAAATAACCCTAAAAAAGGTTACACAGATTCCATAACACTTTTGGAAGCATAAACTTTAGAGAAAAATAAGATTACAAGAACTAAAAATTTTCTCAAAATTAATGAAATTATTTTAACAAATAAAATAAATCCACACATCTATTTAATAAAACCTTATTATCAAACATAAACTAAATATGGTAGCTCTCCTATTAATTGTTGGAATTTTATAAATCCAAAAACCATAATTTGTATCACTTTCTAATGAAAAGAATATACAGAATCGTACATGATTAATTTATGCTTTAGGTTTCTAAACTTAAGAAATAAATCATCCAAAACAAACCAGATGTGACATTAAATTTCTGGTTACTAGATGTAGAGAATTTCTATATTTTCGACTAAGTTGTTTAGAAGATCATAACCCTCTATTTATAAGAGAATTGATTTTTAATTTGGCTCCTACGAAAATTTGAAATTATCAAAAATATACATACATAAATATTTCATAACAGTTATGTTTAAATTTAACTTTATTTTAAAATGACTACATAATATTAACTTATTACATAGTGACCCTAATATATTAATATATACATATATGATCCAAAAATAAATATTGCATATTATTGTCCTCGTACTTTGATGTTAAGCAACAATATCTCCAACATGTTATAATCGTTTATTTCAGTCGCTAAAATGAATCATTACTTTGATAATTATTATAGGATGATTTCTGAAAAAAAGAAGGTTGATCTTTGAAGCGATTTCTCATTTCTCAATGCTATAATAAATGCCGAACATATTTACTGCCAAATTTACTATTTTGACCTTCAGCAACGACAGCAGGTTCTAACCAAATACTCTTACAATTTGATTTTATACATTAACAAATTATTAACCACGCCAAATGTATCAACGAACGTGTTCATTCCATTTGTGAAGTTATTTTTCATTTATTTCGGCCAGATATTTATTTAAATAGATCACCATAATAGATATCTTAATAAATAGTTATTGAAAAATACAGTTTATAGTTTTTGAAGCAACTATACAGTGCGAAATGTCATTCTAGCCCAGTTTTTCTGAGTTACTAGATGATAACCCGCGTGTCTACGCGGGTGTAATTTTCTTTCATAAATTTTAGAAAATTTTGAATTTATTGTGTTAATTTGTGAATGTATAGTAAATATAAATTTTATGATCATCAAAACGTATCCAATCGAGTTTTTTCATATCTTATGTGACACTAAAAAGGTGTAAAAGAAATAAAACATATTAAAAACAAAAATAAAAGAGGATTAAAGAGTTTTTAGATAGACATGAGAAAGAGAGTTTTGATGATATAGCTGTAGTCAATAAAATACAAACAATATAATAGCTAAGAACATAGAATGTGTGTCTCATTTGCCATCTATTGCAATCGAAAGATGTAAAGAAAACACATTTTCTAATAAGTAGCTTCTCTATTAAAGAAACATAATTACTCTAACAATTCTTGTTATTCATATGCAAGCCTTTTTTGTTGGAGTATAACACGTCTTTGCTCTCTACCTTCTTTGCACTTATATTTCTTTTTGGGGAATATTGTTTACTAATTTGGATTTCTTTATTGAAATAAATTGGTAAAGAATTCTAAGACAAGGTAGTTTATTATTATTTTTTTTCTATTCACGTATGAGTATCTAATTATTGTAATGTATATATCTTAAAAAGGTTATTTTGTCATCAAACTAGTTTTCATTAGAAATTAAAAACATAAACCCAATTTAGGGTAAATACACACCTACTATGAGATAATACATGATCCATTAACAGGTAAGACACTAATTCTCTTTCTGGGAATAAAAAAGCCGACAGAAAGTCGGATACTAATCCCACAAGTGGGTTAGAAAAGCTTCCATACAAAGAGCTTATAATAACTCCTACCAATATATGAGAACACCTCAAGGCTGGATACACCAACAAGAAGAGTCTGATCTGCTCTAAATGAGAATCTGTTCTAACCCTAACGAAATCTAGGAGACGACATAAACCTAAGATTATTACATTAAGTATCCAAAAACCCACATAATTACAAACATACAGCACACGCTGCACACCTACGAAACAAAACATAATAACTTTTATTAAACATACACTAAAACCTAGCCGATTAACTTTCCGGATGAACTTCATCGCAATATTGGTTGTAGATCTGGACAGATGAATCTGGATCCAGTACTCTGTACCTAACACACATCTGAACCACCACGCCACGAGATCTTTCCGTAACCCAACACAACCACCAAACAACCAATCGCCGCCGTCGAAATCACAAATCTGGCGCATGCAAACACCCACCCAACCACTCCGACCACCATTGAACACCCAGCATCGGCGACAGGAACGCCGCCGTCCCGTTGAATCGATCAATGACAGAGAGAATATGAGAAGGCCATTGTTGTAGAGAGAAACACATGCGGTGTTGGCGGATGAGAAAGGCGAACAGAAAGAAAATCGCAGTTGAAGAACCACCGTAAAGCTATATTGAAACCAAAAAGGACAAAACAAAAAAAAGAAAACGCACGGCGCCGGCCTTATGCCGGTCGCCGGCAACAAAAAAACTGAAAGAGGATGAGAGGCGACCAGAACGTTTAGAGAGAAGGCAGAGTAATTAGGAGAGAGAGTTTTCGGAGCTATTTAATTTATTTCGATTTTTTTTTTTTAAACGTCTGGTTATATAAAACATAGAACACAAACAGATTACAAATAAACAGAAAATAAACAGAGCATAAAACAGAGGAAAAAACAAGAGAGATGCTCTTTTAAACAAGCTTTAACTTATGAGGATTCAGCATTAATAAGGCTAGAAAGCCAGGCTGGTCCACCGCGGGAAATATAGGATTGAATTCGAGAGTCTCTTGTAACGCTTCCAGCTATTGCAGAGGCTAAGGCATTAGTGGAACGAGGCTCAAAAGTAAGAGTAAAACTTGGGAGATAAGATAACAAAGCGATCCCTTCTTCAATCCAGGACCTGTACTTAGGCCAATTCGAAGGAGATTGGAGAGCTTCATAGAGATCCTTATTGTCCACCGCAAGAGAGATATTGGACAGATGTAAATCAGCCAAACATTTCAAAGTCCAAATTAAACATACCAGAGAAGCCTCAAAGGGAGAAGCAGGAGAATCAGGAGCGGACCTGCCATGAAATAAGACCACACCACGATGATTTCTTAATATCCAAGAACACCCACAAAACTCCAAATTTCTTTTCCAAGAAGCTCCAATGTTACATTTCAAAAAATCAGGTGGTGGTGGTTCCCAATTTTGTGTGACAGAGAAGGAATCACAGGTTATTGCATCTGGTAACCGAAGTTGAGCTTGCTGCCATGAGAATGCATCTGATTGTGCTCTTAAAAGAATATGTGTGGCATTGAACGGAACCTGCTTAAAAATCCACTCATTCCTGCCTTTCCAAATGTGCCACAATATCCAAGGCCATGGTAACTTCGTAAAGTCAGAGACACCACGGTCTTTAGATAGTGTAAAGAGGTAATCAAAATTTGTGAATAATGAGCTGAATGCAAAACCAGATGAAACTGTAGGGATTTTTGCCAAAGTCCACACACTTCTAGCCTTTTGACAATCAAACAGCACGTGGTTAATAGATTCCTCAGCGTATGAACACAATGGGCAAAGCAAATTAACCGAAAAACTCCTGGATTGTAACCTGTCAGCAGTAGCTAAGGCACCTGATATAGCTTTCCATAAAAAGATTTTAATTTTTGGCAGAGTTTTGACTTTCCACACTGCATTTTTCAGGTTATCAAGGGAAGGCTGCAATTGCAAGGACATGTTCAAGGCTTGGGATTCTAGCTTCATAGCTAACTCATAACCACTTTTAACAGAATATCTTCCACTTCGTGTTAAAGACCATGCTTCTCTATCTCTTCTGTGTAATGCTGGTTTTATTTTCCGAATAGTAAGAGCATCATCACCTGAAAACAAGTTAGATAAAAGCTCCTGTCTCCAACCACCAGTAGTAGGACATATTAGATCCGAAACTTTGAGGAGTACATTAAATAGGCCATTTAGATTGAATGGAGCTCTTGGAGGGGATAAAGGGAGCCAAGGTATTGTCCAGACAAAGGTATCTGAACCGTCTCCTATAACTCTGTATAAACCCTTACTAAGGAGCTTGCGTCCATGTAGGATACTTCGCCAAGCAAAAGAAGGTCTTTGACCCATTTTGGCTTCAAGGAAAGGTTTGTTAAGGTAGTACCTATGTTTATACACCTGAGCTAACAAGCTGTCTGGATTGTCTAGTAAACGCCAAGCTTGCTTTGCTAGAAGAGATTGATTGAATAATTCTAGGTCCTTAGAACCTAGACCTCCCTCAGCTTTAGGACAGCATAAGTCCTTCCATGAACGCCAATAAATAGGTCGCCGTCCCTGAGTCGTGTTCCACCAGAAAGCTAACATAGCACTCGTTATCTTCTTTGTAAGTGATTTGGGAAGTTGGAAACACGTCATTGTGTACACCGGTAAAGCCATTGCAATTGATTTCAACAATACATCTTTGCCGCCTTGAGACAGGTATCGGCCGTACCAACCTTGAAGCCTTGATTCTAGTTTTTCAGAAATGAACTGTAATAATTGACGCTTTGACCCACTAAAACACTCTGGCAGTCCCAAATAGGAACCTACTCCGCCTTCTTTATGGATACCCAAGAGAGATTTTAATTGTTGTTTCAAGGCTGGATCAACCTTATCTCCAAACGTTATAGAGGATTTCTCAAAGTTGATGAGCTGACCCGAAACCGCTCCATAACAATTAAGACATGACAGAATTGTTTCACAATTAGAGATATCAGCTCGGCATAAGAGAAGGCTATCATCCGCGAAAAGCAAATGGTGAATTGATGGTCCTTGATCAGATAATTGAATACCTTGTAGACGATTCTCAGATTCAGCTTTGTTCAGAATGTGAACTAGCGATTCAGCACAGATGATGAAGAGTAAAGGGGAGAGAGGATCTCCCTGTCGTAATCCTCTCTCTGGTTTTATAAATCCATGTTCCTGCCCATTTAGTATAACCGAATATGAAACCGTAGATATGCATGATTTGATCCATGAAACCCACCGTAAATCAAAGCCCAACGCAATAAGTATATCTTCCACAAAATTCCATTCGACTCTGTCATATGCTTTCGACATATCCGTTTTTATTGCCATATGAGATTCCCGGCAAAGGGAGTTAGTTCTAAGACCGTGAATCGCTTCATGTGCGATTAAGATGTTGTCCGAGATGAGTCTTTTGGCAACAAAAGCCCCTTGCGTCTCTGAAATTATTTCCGGTAGAATGAGTCGGAGTCTGTTGCATAAAATCTTAGATAGAATTTTATACGGAACTGAACAGAGACTTATTGGTCTGATATCCTTCATATGCTTGGGTGAGGCAACCTTCGGGATTAGAGTAATGTGGGTGAAATTCCACTCTACTGGGAAAATTCCAGATTCAAAAAAATCATTGATTTCCTTTAAGAGTTGATCTTTAATTACATGCCAGAATTTCTGAAAAAACATACTTGTCATTCCGTCAGGGCCTGGGGCTTTACTTGTATCTATGTCAAAAGTTGCTTTTTTCACTTCAGCTTCTGTGACTTTAGCAGTTAGCTTATGGTTCATTATCTCAGTAACCCGTGGAGCCATGGTGGATAGCACAGAAGCAGAATTTGTCGGGTTAGAAGTGCGAAATAAATTGCGGAAATAAGAAACCGCAATCTCTCCTTTAGAGCCTTCCTCAAAGTTTTCATTACCATTCTCATCCACCAGAATTTGTATTCGGTTTCTTGAGCGTTGTGTCTTAACACTTTGATGGAAAAAGCGTGAGTTACAGTCACCTGCTTTTAACCATCTCTCTCGGCTTCTCTGACTCCAATACGTCTCTTCACGGAAATAGGCAGAATTCAACTGTTGCTTCAGATCAATCATTAACCTAGTGTTTGGGACTTGCTTCGAAGATTCCATATCTAGCTGATTTCTAAGTTTTTCAATAAGGCTAAAAGAATTATGTGAATCAAGCCTTTTCCATGATGAAATTCCTCTTCTACAGTCTGCGATTCTCTGGAAAAGAGATTTCATATTCCCATTCGAAGACCAGCAAGAGTTTAAAATAGTCACAGCTTCAGGAGACGTTAACCAACGTCTATCAAAACAGAATTTACCCCTAAAATGATGATCTTCATGAGCAAATTTGAGAATCAGAGGACGATGATCAGATTCTACGCGATCAAAGAACTGTACATGGCTTCGAGGAAATAACCGGAACCAAGCCGAATTACCGAAACATCGATCTAGTCTAACTTGAGTCCAAACATTGTTTCGATAGCCTGCCCAGGAAAATCTATTACCAGAACTGCTGATTTCCGTTAATTGACAGTTGTTGATAACATTCCTAAAGCACCAAAAGGTACGATCTTCTCTAACCGGACCCCCCATCTTTTCTGAGTTGTCAAGTATATCATTGAAATCGCCTACAGCCACCCACGATTGTAATCTGGATAATCCAATATCTTGTAAACGTGCCCAAGATCTAGCTCTGAGATTAGTGTTAGGTTCTCCATAAATAAAAGTACAGAAGATTTCCGTTAAACCCAGCTTTAATTTGGTATCGATATATCGACGATCGGCATAAAGAATCGTGATGTCAATGCTGTTCTTCCACATCAAAGCCAAACCTCCACTTAAACCTATCGGATCCACAGTAAACAAATTATCATAACCCAAACCCCTCTTCAAGTTTTCAAGGATTTCCACAGTATTTTTTGTTTCCTGTAGGAACATTATGTCTGGAAAATGCACCCGGCGCAGATTCCTTAGACGTCGAACTGTCGGGTTGTTCCCAAGACCCTGACAGGTCCAACTCATTATACTCATCTGGACATAGGCGGGGTGAGCGAATTATCCTGCTCACCTACCGCCTTTGAAGAAGAAGAAGGAGTCGTAACGGTTGTCGGGACTGCCTTCTTAGTTGGAGACTCATCCTGAATGGAAACATCTCCAACGCGTTTTCGCTTGTAAGTCTTTAAATCATCTTTGTAAGCCTCCTTCATAATCTCCTCTTCATTTTGATTCGAATCCTCCAGATCAGTAATGTTTTTGTGTGGTTTAAGGGAATCTGCCTTCTTCTGTTTTGCCTTTCTGATCCACTTGTTTGGTCTCTTGCGACTACTCTTACCGAGGGCTGAAGTCCCGGTATTTGCTAGCTGGTTAGAGCTAGACGAGAAAACCGTCGGACTACCCGTCAAGGAAAGAGTAGAGGAATTGAAATCTGATAAAAATTTACTGGGACCAGAAGAGTGAGGATGAGATATCACCATACCACTCGTTAGAATACGAGGGAAAAATAATGTATCCTTTCCTTCATAATCAAAAACCAGCCCTTTCCCTTTATTCAAATTCGAACTAATAAGAGGAGGTCTGCTTGCCAACTCCTTTAGTTTAGATTCTAAGTTTGCTTGAACTCGCAGTAATCGTGCTTGGCGTTCGGAAGGATCAGTTACCGATAAGTACTGTTGTAAAACCTTTTGATCATCTTCAGGTATCTCCTTCGGAAAGGGAGGGAAAACTGATGAACCACTAACAACCAATTGACCCAGTCTTTCAAATTCTGAATATGAAGGTTGGAAAACTGAAGACCTTAAATTCTCTAAATCAGATTTGCTGCTTGCTTGAGAAGGTTCAATGGACTTGAGTAACGGGCATGAAGTCGCTTCGTGGGTGATTCGGAAACAGGATAGACATTTCTTTCTGAATTTCTCAAACTCAAAATTAACCGTGGCTTCACTTCCACCTGGGAGTTGGATTGTTTTTGATTTAAAGGCAGGTCTTCGGATATCAAATGTGATCAGCATTCTAATAAAATCTTGTGCTTGAGATTTCTCTGGGTCATAGGCTATTTCTTCAACCTTACCAATGCGATCCCCAATTCTTTGCATTGATTCAGCATCGAAAACGTCCAGAGGCAGATTTCTCATACGAACCCAAACCTTGAGAAAACATAAATAATCCGGTGGTTGGTTTGGAATCCATCGATCAACTGAGATCATCCAATCATCGAATGACCAGGGACCCTTGGAGAGAACAGAAAAGATATCAAACTCTTCTTCGAAAATGAATTGGAACGTTGCTTTGGAGAGTGTTATTCCTCTGACTTTACCTTCAACACGCCAAATTTGGGGCATCTTGGTAATGAAACGGGACATATTTTGCTTATCAGGATTCAACAAACGACCGATGATGCTATTCTTCAGCTTTTGAGCCATGCCGAAACCTAAAGGTTTCGGTAAAATGATTGGAGACTCGTCCTCAATTGAGAGTGAATTAAGAGCAAGATCCAGTTGTTTTTCCATAGTGAGGTGGTAAATGATAAGATTAGAGCAGATTAGGTGAGAGATAGTGATCGGACGATGGTGAGTACGGTGGTGAAGACATGAAAAACGGTGGAAAAGAGGTTAAAGTGGCCGAGTAAACAGTTACTCAGAAAACGTGCTCCACTCGCAAGAGAGAGAAAAAGGTAACTGTCCTTTTTGTTAAAATTTTCTTAAAATTTTATTTTATTTTATTTTTTTATTTTTTATTTCGATTTATATTCATCTTTAATTTATTTATTGCTATTAATTATACACCTATCTTATTCCTTAGTAATTAAGGATTTTGTGGTTATTATTGTGTTATTTATTTAGCATGAGTTTTTTTGTATTGTTGTATCATTTAGATAACTAGTATCTCTTCCCACGCGATACGCGGGTTTTTGCCTCTTTTACTTTGCTTATTTTTATGGTTTGTTATTGTTTTATTAAGTTGAAAGGATCTGAACAAAACAAAACTCTCTTTAAAATGTCTTCACGTCAATTGCAAAGTAACATAGAGTTCTCGTCACAATAGTTACTTTTTTTTTTTTGTCTCATAAAATAAGATTACTTAAGAGAAAAGTTTGATACAAAAGGAAGAGTTATTTAATCTAGCATTAACAGCCAATCTATCAGAAATATAATTACTTTCCCTAGGAATATGAGTAATAGATTGCAGCTTCATCAACTGGCCAAGTTTGAGAATGTCCCGAAGTAGCATCGTGGAAGAGCCTCGCCAAATACTTGATGCACCTTGAGAGGACTTTTCTGATAGAGCTTCTTTGAACACATCGCTAAGCTCCTTACAATCTACGTAAGCTATGAGATTTGAGAAATTGAACCGATAAGAGTGGACTAAAGCTTCTTGTAAGGCAATTGTCTCAGCATCAAAAGCCGTTGGAACAAGTGGTAGAGAAGAAGATCCTTGCATTAACACATTGCCATGATTAAGAAGGATCCATCCTATTCCAATGTTTTCTGTAGGCGACATCCAAGAAGCATCAGTAAATAGAGATAAAGCATTAGAAGTGTGGCCACTTGAATTATGATCTGATGTAGGTGCAGGGCTTCTGATGAGAGTATGCTCTGAGTTTGTAGCACTTGCAAACTCCAACGCATCATATATGGCTTTGTTAATGATATCTGGAATTCCCCATGTTGGAGATTCAAAGATCAGTGCATTCCTCCATTTCCAGATTCGCCATAGTAGGTAGGGACCAAGCACTATCTGTGTATGATCAACTGCAGTATCTACAACAGGAAGAGAAAGTTTCAGTGATATAGTAGAAGCCAAATTGTGCGAGATGTCATCACTGAAATTGTTTGCAATAAATCCCTGTAATGGAGCAAGGGCCCAGATTTCTGATGAGACTCTACATTGAAAGAACAAGTGGGCAGTTGACTCTTCCTTCTCACCACATAGCAAACATGATGTATGGATATGCATTCCTCTTCTTTGGAGAGATGCTGAGACCGGCAGTGCTTGATGTAGCATTTTCCATATAAAGAACTTTAGCTTCTGAGGAAAATGTAGACTCCATATCTGTTTTGCTACTGATATGAACTGAGTTGAGTATAGTTGGTCAGCCGTGTCTCCATGGGAGGTATAATATCCTGATTTGACTGTGTATTGACCACTTTTAGAGAACTTCCACAAGGGAATATCAGAACTCATCAGTCTAGATGGCTTCACTTGATAGATCAGTTGCTGATCTTCTGGGCTCAGAAGTTGTTGCACTTTGTTGGGACACCAAGTATTTCCAAAGTTAGACATTAGCGCACTGACAGTCATACTTGTATCTGATACTCCAGGAGGTAAAGTTGCTGGTCTATAATCTTGTTGGGGCAGCCACTTATCCTTCCATATTCTGATGCTTTTACCATCACCTACACTCCAATATAGACCCTGCTTTATAAGAGTTAGACCACTCATTAAGCTACGCCAAGCATGACTAGAGTTAGATTTGTAAGTAGCATCCTGGAATGGGACAGATGGAAAGTACTTAGCTTTAAGGACCTGAGACATTAATGATGATTGATTAGTGAGGAGTCGCCAAGCCTGTTTGGCTAATAAGGCTATGTTAAAGTGATGAAGATCTCTAAAGCCTATTCCTCTTTGAGATTTTGCCCTTGTCATGTTATTCCAGGCTATCCAGTTGATTTTATGCTATTGCAAATTTGCTTGCCACCAGAATTTCCTCATCAGAGAAGTCATCTGCTTCAGCAAGGTTTGGGGAAGAAGAAAGCAGGTCATGGCATAAGAAGGGATTGCAGTAACAACTGCTTTCATCAGTGTTTCTTTGCCTGCCTGTGACAAAAGCTTTGTGGACCAGTGCTCTAGTTTATGTTGCAGTCTTTGAAGAAGGTAAGTAAACGTAGTGGTTTTGTTTCTCCCTAGAATTTCAGGGAGGCCAAGGTATCTTCTAACACTACCAAGTTTACTGATCCCCGTGATATCCTTCATTCGTTGGCACCTTTGTTGAGGGAAATTCTTGCTAAAAGTGATAGCAGATTTCGTTGTGTTTACCTCCTGCCCCGAAACACTTCCATAGCAGCGAAGGCATTCCATCAATGTAGCACATTCCCCATCTTCTGCTCTACAAAAGAGTAGACAATCATTTGCAAACATCATATGGGAAATGGCTGGCCCATTTGAACTAGCTTTGAAACCATGGATCTGCCCTTTGGCCACCAAGTCTTGCAGTAGGAAGGATAGCCCTTCTGAGACTATTAGATAGATGTAGGGGGACAAAGGATCCCCCTGCCTGATTCCTCTCTCTGGCTGAATATTCCCCACTTGTTTACCATTCAGCAATATAGAGTAAGTAGGGGAAGAGATGCAACTGAAGATCCACTTGCACCAGGGTTCATCAAAGCCTAATTTCCTCAAAAGAAAAGTAACAAATTGCCAGTTAACCTTGTCAAAGGCCTTTGCTATATCAAGTTTGATGGCCATATAAGCATCAACCCTTTTCCTTGTTTGCAGAGAATGAATCAATTCATGTGCTATAAGCACATTGTCTGATATAGGTCCCTCAGACTGGAAGGCTGATTGGTTTGGGGATATTATATGGTGTAACCAAGGTTTCCGTCTGTTAGCTAAAATTTTTGATATGATTTTATACGCAACATTAGCCAAATTTATAGGCCTAAAGTCTTTGGGGGTTCTTGGAGATTCAGATTTTTGTATCAAGCAGAGGTTTGTATGGTTAAGTGCTGGGTCAATTTGACAAGTATTGAAGAAATGACAAATAAAAGCCTTAACTGATGGTTCAATAGTATTCCAGTGGTGTTTGTAGAAACCAGATGTCAGGCCGTCTGGTCCAGGGGCCTTATCCTCATTGATCTGCTGAATTGCTCTCCATAGTTCATCATCTTCGACAGGTTGTATGAGTGTTTCATTCATTACTTGGCTAACTCTGGGCTGGAGATCATTGAAATGAGAGTAGTTTACTGGCACAGAGGATAGAGGTTGTTTAAACAGATTAGTAAAGTAGTCAGTAAAGACCTGGGAAACTGCATTTTCTGTATGGTGAATTTGCCCTTCTTCATCCTCTATGACAGTTATCCTATTGTATCCTCTTCTCTGCTTCATCTTCATGTGAAAGAACTTTGTGTTCTTGTCCCCTTTTTGTAGCCATAAAGCCCTGCTTTTGGTCCTGTAGAATTCTTCTTCTTCCTTATAGGCCTGATTTAGTTTAGATTTGATGGAAGCAATGTATTGGTAGTCCCTGGACTGATGTTCATATGCTTGATGTAGCTGCTCTCTAAGCTCCAAAATAAGTTGTTGGGAGTTTGTTTTAGTCTGCTTCTTCCACTTGCAAATACCTTGTCTGCACCTGATTAGGGCTTCAGAGAAATTCATAGGATGCAAATGAGAGCATTCATCAATCCAAACTTGATTCACCACTTGTTGCAGGTCTTGATTGCCTCTCCATCTGTTATCGTACTTGAAAAGAGGTTTGCTAGAGAAACTTCTTATTTTTTTTTATCTAGGAGGATGGGTCTATGATCTGAGCCTCCCCAAGGCAACATCTTGACTATGGCACTAGGGAAAGCATCAAACCAGTCTGAAGAAGACATAGCTCTATCTATCCTCGTTTTAACTGTATGATTAAACCTCTGACCTTGCCAAGTAAATTGTCCCCCATAGGATTTAACATCAATCAATCCCATTTTACTCAAGAAAGATTTAAATGGGATAAAGGAACTTTCTCTTCTAAAACGACCTCCCTGCTTTTCTGATGGTCCCTTGATCTCATTAAAATCTCCTAAGTATAATAGAGTGGTTGTGACAGAACTACTTGATTGACCTTCTGATGCAAGAGCCTTCCAAAATCTATGTCTTTCTGTAAGAGAAGGAGGGGCATACAGATACACTAGCTTCATAGAAATACCTTCCAAAGTTAACCAAAAAGGGTTATAGTTTGGTGAAGAGATTGAAGGAGGTACAAAATCAATCCCTTCTTTCCAAAAAACAGCTATTCCTCCTTGCTTTCCTGATGGAGGATGCATAAAACAGTGTTCATATCCTAGCTTAGAGCATATCCGATGCACAAAAAGGTCATTGTTTCTGAGAAGAATATTATTTGTGGCTTATATATACGCCTAAATGCAAAAAGTTGTCGAATTGTCAGGGTATTCCTCAACCCCTGACAATTCCAGTGCAATAGCCTCATATATCTTTGGGTGGTTTAAGGGGGTCCACCATCCCCGTTATCATAAGTGGCTCAGCTAGGCGCTGTCTACTGGAAGAGGCTTCATCCTCTAATATCAACTGATCAGCCTTCCTTTTCCTACCCAATTCTGCTATTTCAGCTTGATTCTTCATTTTAGTATTTAGAGAAGGGACAATGTGATCGCGATCTTCAGTTGGGGGATTAGCAATAGGTAGAACAGGAACTGAATTCTAGTCAACCACAGCTTCCAAGGGAATGTACTCCAATTCTGTTCCAGTTGCTTTATCAGGACAATCAGACTCAGCATGAGTCAAAGCTCCACATGAGAAGCAGAAACACCTCAATTTATCAAAAACAAATCGTACTAATATTGGAGGTTGCTGCTTATCAAAAGTGACATATCTTGTAAAGATTAACTTTTTATCAACTTCCATTTTCACCTGTATCCAAGCTTCAGAATCTTTACCAGGTGATGGTTCTTGTATACGGGTGTCTTCAACATATCCAAGACATTGCCCAAGTTCCTTCAACATGTCTTCATCTAAAGAATCAGAAGGTATATTAAAAACTTGAACCCAAAAGGTGATCGTCTTTAGATAATCTGGAAACCATTTCCTAGTCCATTTGTCTGTAATAACCATCCAGTCTTTGAAGGTCCATGGACCTGAATCAAGAACCCTGATAAACAAGAAATTGCTATCCCTTATCTAACAAGTATC
>OVAV01000338.1:193-19989 GCA_900406375.1 Iberis amara | reverse complement strand
AATTTGAGTCCTTCGAAAAGTTCAAGGAATTTCATAATGAAATACAGAATCAACTTGGCAAAACGATTAAAACCCTGCGATCAGATCGTGGAGTTGAATGTCTAATTCAAGCTTTCGGTGACCATCTAGGAGAATGTGGAATTGTATCACAACTCACTCCACCGGGAATGCCACAGGTGAATGGTGTGTCTGAAAGGAGAAATCGAACATTATTTGATTTGGTTCGATTAATGATGGGTCACACAGATCTTCCATTATCCTTTTGGGGATATGCTTTAGAAACTGCTGCGTTCATGCTAAACCGAATTTCAAAATCACTGACAAAGACTCCATATGAGATATGGACTGGAAAAGTTCCTAATTTGTCTTTTCTTAAGATTTGGGGTTGTGATGCTTATGTTAAACGTATGTTTACAGAGAAGCTTGGACCCAAATCTGATAAATGTTTCTTTGTAGGTTATCCTAAAGAGACCAAATGTTATTACTTCTACAATCCCATTGAGAACAAAGTAATACTCGAAAGAGAATTTGTATTGAAAGGAACCAGTAGGAGTAAAGTAATACTCGAAGAAGTTCGAGAACAACAGGAGGATGTTCCAATCTTTCAAGAAGAGCATAAATTAGATTTACGAAGAGTCATAGAAACTACACCTGTTGAACCTAAGGTGCATAGGTCTGAAAGGAACCGTCACGAGCCCAATAGATTTGGGGATTGGGTGACGGATCATCGTGATCTATTAATTATAGAAAGTGATGAACCTACATCTTACAAGGAAGCATTGATGGACCCCGATTCCGAAAAATGGTTAAAGGCCATGAAATCCGAAATGGAATCCATGTCAGTTAACAAAGTATGGACTTTGGTTGATTTGCCTGATGGTGTTAAAGTTGTTGAGTGAAAATGGATTTTCAAAAAGAAAATTGACATGGATGATAATATACAAATATACAAAGCTATATTGGTAGCTAAAGGTTTCACACAAATTCATGGTATTGACTATGATGAAACTTACTCTCCAGTCGTGATGCTTAAGTCCATTCGGATTTTCTTAGCAACTGCTGCATATCATATGATATATGAGATATGGAAAATAGATATGAAAACAGTTTTCCTTAATGGAAATCTCGAAGAGGATGTGTATATGACACAACCTGAAGGTTTCACAACTCCTGAGAGTGCTGGGAAGGTATGCAAGCTTCACCGTTCCATTTATGGATTGAAGCAAGCATCTCGGAGTTCGAATCTTCGTTTTAATGAAGCAATCAAAGAGTTTGATTTTTGATTTCATTAGAAATGAAGAAAAACCATGTGTTTACAAGGAGTCTAGTGGGAGCGCAATTGTTTTTCTTGTATTGTATGTAGATGACAGATTGCTCATTGGAAATGGCATTCCTTTGCTTCAGTTTGTTAACACTTAGTTGGGAAGTTGTTTCTCAATGAAAGACATGGGAGAAGCCGCATATATTCTTGGAATAAGGATCTATAGAGATAGATTAAACAAGCTTATTGAACTATGTCAGGATACTTATATTGATAAGGTCTTACATAGGTTCAAAATGCATGATTCTAAGAAAGTTTTTCTGCCAATGTATCATGGCATAGTTCTTAGCAAGAATCAGTGTCCTTCGACACATGATGAGCGATAACATATGAGAAAGATTCCTTATGCATCTGCTATAGGATCTATTATGTATGCCATGTTATGCACTCGCCCAAATGTTGCATGTGCTTTGAGCATGACGAGCAAATACCAGTCTGATCCAGGTGAAAGTCACTGGATAACATTCAAGAACATTCTTAAGTACTTGAGAAGAACTAAGGATAAATTCTTGGTATATGGAGGAAGTGAGGAACTTGTTGTGAGTGGTTTCACAGATGCCAGCTTTCAGACAGACAAAGATGATTTTCGATCACAGTCTGGGTTTGGCTTCTGGCTCAATAGAGGAGATGTGAAAATTAGTAGAGTTCCAACGGATGCAAATGTTGCTGATCCTTTGACCAAGCCCCTTTTGCATCCTAAGCATGAGAGCCATACTGCTGCAATGGGAATTAGATTTATAAAGATGTGAACTTTATTCTAGTGGAAATTTATTTTTGATGTTCATGTTTACATACATTTGATATGTTTTTTAGATTAATGAATTTGTTTCAGTATATTTTCTTATTTAATAATTAAATAATATTCCCAAAGNGACTTGATCATGAAACTCTATAAGTGAAAGATAATATAAATTAAGTAAGGTCCCTAGTCAAAAGTTATTATAATGGGATATTAATGACTATAAGTGGCTAGTATGTGAGGTGACGGATGACTAAGTTTCGTGGAGTCATTATAATATGCAATTTTAAAGTCAATCACATAGATATATGTTGGAGAACACAGTATCAGACTGACCCACTATGAGAACTATACAAGATTGTTATATGAGTGTTATAATNATAAGAGTTTCTCATAACAACTATAGAGTATAGTCCTTTGACCTGAGTTCGTCATGATTTTCTTACACATGGATTAGTGCACTTTGACCTTGTCAAACGTTAGCGGTAAAAGATGATTATAAAATCATTGATTAGGTGTATTATAAAGTATGTGAGAAATAGGGATGAAACAAGATGGGATTTGTCCCTTCCATATAACGGGAGATAGATATCTCAAGGCCTATCGAAGATTTGATATTAAAAAATGTGTGGCCACACTCAAACAAGGTGAATGTCGGTCGTTTGGTTGATCAGTATAAATTAGAGTTCGATAACCTTGATCTAGCTAAATACGGATGACATTGTTTCTTACCTTACACTGAGATCGAGATATAGAGCCAAAAGGATATTGGTATATATGATTCTAGTACAAGTGGAAGATTGTTGGGAATGTCCTGAAATCTTTTTGTATTTACTCTTGATAAAGTTGTAATGTCAAGGTTTGACAATTATATAATATTAGGTGGTTATAATTTTTTGCTAGAGACCCCTTATAATCTATGTTTATGAATCCATTGCTAGTATTATATAATTCTAAAGGGTCACACTTAAGTAAATTGGATCACATAAATATATTGGATTAAAATATATTATATATGTTATATATATATATGATATACATATATTTTATTTATATATTTAAATAAAAGAAATAAGATTGTATATTATAAATATAGATATATATATATACTAATATATATACATATATACACACGTTATTACGCAAGTGATTGTGAATTACTTTGATGTTGGGCTTAATTAGTGGTCCACTACGTGTTAATGGCATATATAAATATGCTTATCTCGTTAATTAAGGGGCGATGAGTTAAGTTGATTTTAACGAAAACCCTAGAGAAGAACATGAGGCAGAGACGAATTGTTCGTCGTAATGATCTCCTGAGATTTGATTTCATCGGTATTAGTATATCAGTTCGATCCAGTTTGTATGCGTGTGGATACCAGTAGAGGCACGGCATTTGGAGTGCTCAGAAACCTCGATTAATTCTAGTTTATTTTTCCACTGCGTAATTACCAGGTATGTTTTATACCTTACGATTTAGATCTAATTCATTATTTGCACGTATCCTGAAAATTTGAATTCGTAATTTATATATATAAAGCGTTATAAATCGGTACAAACTCCAACAAAAATAACCTCTACACCGATGAACAGTATATCTACTTTCGTAGACTTTCTTTTGCAAAAGTAATAATTTAAATTTCTAAATTTCTCTCTCCCACTTCGTCTTTTCTTTCCTCCGATAATGGGATAAAGAACCTCAACCGTTCGCCATTAACTTCCTTTTGTTTATTTTCTCAACTGAAAAAAATTAAATTCAATTGTAATTGATCTCGTCTTTGCAAGTATGCGTAAATATTTGCAAAGAAAAACCTAGACGAAACAAAAAAGTGTTTCTACTATCAGAAGGAATCCTGGAAGTATTAAACCAAAATCACGAAACTCTCATCTAGGATTTCTCATATAAGGTAATTTTCACTTTAATCTTTTACATTTCTTGTAAGTTTGTTGAACAATGTCATAAAAAACACCCGGATTACTGTTCCTATAGAAAAGTTTGTCTTATTTCATATGCCTTTATCTCAGATTTACAAAAATCGGGGATTTNGGTGGGTGGGGGGGGGGGGGGGGGGGGGGGGGAATTCTGTCTCTTGCATAGAAACCCATATTATTTTCGACTCTTTTTCTCTATTGCATGTCTCTCCATTGGTCTGTGAACAAATGAATCCTATGTTTCATCTTCATTTAAAACTCTGTAAAATCGGAATAGTGTTACTGTTTATCTTCTTCCTTCGTTCTACAACCCATACCCACTGTCGTCTTTTTTAGTTTAAAATATATTGACTATTTGACCTAGTAGTCTGACTATTATAATTTATGCGTCTTTGACAACACAGTAACATGATGGATGAAGATACAACCCAGAAAATGCCTCGGCGATTATTTGAATTAAATTATGAGCCTGATGGAAGAGATAGAGTTAATAAGTACTTAACCTAAGAGCGGTAGAATATATCAAGCAAGCATTAAACTTAGATCATTTGGAATCGCTAATGAGCTCCCAATTCAATCTGATCATGCAAATGGAAAATCACGAATTCTCCCTCGTATTTGTCCACTACTTGTTATCCAGACAGTTAGTCACCAATAAGGAAAACGAACTATGGTGGCTTTTCGTAGGGAAGCCGATAAGGTATGGTCTTAAACAGTTTTCTATTGTTACTGGGTTGAATTGCAGACAGGAGAATGAGAATGATAAAAAAAGACGACTACAAAAGAAAGAAAAAAAGGGTAAAGCAAATTATAGTGTTGACAACATTTGGAAGAAGCTATTCGATGGAGAAAAAAAACCAAGTTGATGAAATACTTTGTCCAATATCAAACAACACTCAAATCACAAAAGAAAAGTTTGAACAGGTAGTAGACATTGACGAGTTTCTTAAATACTCGTGGATAAGGGAATCATTCTCATTGACTGTGGAAAGCACCAAGTCTAAAGACCATTTTAGTTACACACAACCTACCACTTCTATAGAAGCCTTCCCCCATACCATGATTCTAGTTATAGTTGCATGCTGTCCTCCAATTCTACAAAATGCGGTCCTTAACTCAATGATGGAAGAAATGCATCAATTCAGGAGATCGTTGCTTTCATAAGTCGGATGAGTCTGCACCTTCAAAACAAAACATTAAGGTCACTTAATGTTCAGGGTCAAGTAAGTACTCCATTGTCTTAAATAGTCTACCTACTTAAAACAGGAGGGTAGTCCGATTACCTCATTAGTCCTCTCTTGTATAATGTTCATATATGATTAATACACATGTTCCAGTAATATCGTTACTTAGTGAAGCGGCACCGGAGTTAGTCGGTGACATCGAAATAGAGGCTGACAAAGATGATGCTACCGTTGATTATCTTCTTATCTTGATAAAAACATCCATTTGAAATTAATTCATGGGCTTGTGGTCTCGTGCTGTAGATGTTATTGAAGCTCAAAAAAGAAGCACATGAAGCGCAGAGAAATGAGGAAAAAGAAGACAGCGAGAGAGAGGATATTGAGGACCAAAGAAAGGGACCTGACGAGCCATCAACCTTTGTACCACCTCGTACTATGTCAACAACAAACGCACCATTTGATGAGGAATTACTCGTCCGTAAGGTGGCATCAGTAATTCAAAAGCAAAACTTGCCAATTTTTGAAGGATACACAAAAAGTATCATCACACATATTGATGCGAGAATTGACAAGTTGTTCAAAGATTTTAAGGACCTATATCTGCATGGAAATGAAACAAAAGAGAAACCTTTGCAAGGAAATTCAAACACCAGTAAAGAAACTTTATTATGCTAAAGTCTTTACGTTATTAATGGTTTTCTACCATCAATCTCTAGATTCGACATATGAGGAACAAAATGTCTCACAATAAGCTGAGCGAAACGCCAACAACATCTTCAGATCAGATGATCCGATTGACAAAATCATTGAAAATGTAGTCCAGGACAACCCTTTCGATGGCAAGTTTGAAGACGGCTATGTTCCTCAAATGGATGTATCATCGCTATGGCAAAATATGAGATCTCCAATAACAAAAGACTATGTACCAACATGTAACCCTTCATCTGAAATGAATCAGTACAGATAATCCACCTATTTTGTATTACTTAAAGACTTACCATACTTGTTTGTCTGCTCATCAGGAGCTTCTCAGACTCGCCCGACTGCCAATATTCCACCATGCATCAACAACATAGAGGCTCCCTCTTTTTCTCTCCATTTATCACAACATGCAGTTCCCCTTCTATGGTCCAGAAAACGCATCAATCGACTTCGAACACTATTGTTCCAAGTAATGTAAGCACGACAACTGCAAGAGGAGTTAACGCTCAGGAATTACTAAATGTAATTTTTTATTTGTAAGCAACGCTGTAATTTTGATTCTCCTCCAAATATGTTCAGGTTCTTCGAAATCATACATATTAGGTTTCTCCGATCTCATATGTTGAAAGCACAAATGAGCCAGATATTTGTATGGGTTTCTCAAACAGCTTATATATATTGTCTTCTGTTGCCACGTCAAATATTTTTTTGGTGTTCGGTCCATTTAGAATAGTGAATGGTTCCGGACATCATAATCTACCAATATTAACATCTACGTTAAACATGACATTCTTTTAACTGTAGTCAGTGTATTGATCATGATACACTGACTACTAGTTTTGTACTTTGTAAAGGCAAAGATAGTTGGACAATCTTCAACTGAACTCGAGTAAGACAAATATGAAACATTGAGTAACATACGCAAGCATGTGAGAAAAGGAAGTCGGGAGAATGAAAAGAAGGTCAAACCTAAGGATTCATTACCAAGTGGTAGTACTAAGAGGAGTAAGCGGGAGCAACGAAAAACGACTACAGATAAAGAAGTTGTTAGAAGAAGTTTGAGGATAAATCTGAACCCTGCGGGGAAGCCATAACAAGTCAAAATCGAGAAAACTTAAGTAACAGGAAAAAGAAAACAAATGGTTTTACCAAGTCTGGAGGAGGAAGATCTGTTGGAGGTTACTCTCTCTTCTCTATTATGGAATTCAGAGCATTTGACGACCTACCAACAAAAAAATGCCAACCCTTCCGAGGACTTCTCCAGAACTACAGGTGCATACTGTTGCCCTTCTTCAACATTTATCTTAGTTGTATTATAAATTAACGACCAACTTAATTGTTTCACGGTTTACGAACTTGGTGACAACATCTCCACTAACAACAGGCTATTCTCGACTCTATTCAAACGAAAAGAGATTTGGCAACCCAATGTCAGTGTTTTATTTCATTTTATGGTAGTCAGTATATTACTCTCTATATAAGTAACTATTTTATTTTCTATGTTATAGATCTTGGATATTTTCATCCGTTTCATCGAACATATGAGAGACAAGATCCCCAATTGCAGGTTTGATTTCCTCCCAACGAGTTGGGTGCAGGAGATGCGGCATCTTTGGGCATCTTTTCACCATACCGTAGACAAAGAAAAGTTTCGATTCTCAACAACTTCTACTATGGTCATCTCAAAGTGTCCTCAATGGTTTCCTCCATCGATAAGATCTACTATGCTATTCCCATTCAGAGTGAATTCCACTTTATCTTCAAGTATATGTTGTCTAAAGCCAACTTCAATCCCAACACTATCCAGGGGTAATTATCTTAACAAAACCCTTCTATATAGTCACTTAGCTGATAAATATTCATAAGCATGGCTTGGAATTTGTTCGATGGCAAAGATATGGCCTGGCGAAGTTTCTGGTTCGGTTTGAGTAATATTGGCACTTCTAATCTAACTTGAATTATGATCCGAATAAAGTACAATCTTCTGCGAGCAATCTCATTTTTAAGGTCCAATTGCCACTGAATTTCCAAGAGCAGGTCGTTGACCCACACATATTTCTCTTTGGCCCATGGTGGTGCTTTCGAGACACGTTCTTGGCCACTTTTGAGTAAGTTATGGGCCAAGAAAATTCCATTCAAGCTGTGAGCAATTTTTTGTACCACTTTCTAGAAGAATCTCAAATATGAGCTTAATAGCCTGCACGGTTTGATATGTGGCCCATGAAGGCATTCTCAAAGAATGTTGATATGAGCCATCTCTATATGATCTGCAAACCAAATAAATTTCAGTTGGGCACTTACCAATATTTTGACCACTTTCTGGTGAAATTTTGGCTCAATGGCTTGCTCAGATTTTTCCTATGGCTTGTAATGGTTTTTGATGATGCCTATAAAGACCACATTTGGATGAAATGTGAGCAAAGTCAATTCTTTCTGGCTTTCAACATTATTTGGATCACTTTCCTTGTGCCTTTTGATTTTTAAATGAACACCTTGCATGAAACGGTCTATGGCCCATGTATATGTGCCATAGAAGTGTTAATACGGACCAACCTCAATTCTATTGCGATCCAGAAGTACATTCTCTTGAGAAAACTCATTTTGAGAGTGTTTTGGCCGAGAAATATCCCATATCCAAGGATGATTTGGTCTTTTAAATTTGACTGACTCATTGGCTCTCCATTAGTTAACCAGGCAGCTTTAGGGTCTGGTGGTTTAGGAATGAGACTCATATCTTTAATATCACAACTTCCTATTCTTTGTTCTACCCCCATAATATTATAACCTTCCCCAAAAGAAAGCAAGTTAGTTTAATGTCTCTTTTGAAGGGTTATGAACTTATCTCGACGAGGTTGAGGTTTAGTAAGGTATGATGCATCGGCTGGATATTCTTAATTAGACAAAGATGCAATTACTCAAATCCAAAGATGTTCGTTGATAATGTCTCTCCATGGATGCAACCTAAAGTTCGTGAAAAATATAAATTAATTAAGGTAAATTGTTTCTTTAGTACTAAAAAACGAAATGGAATGGTTGTGGTCTTGTTCACTAATATTTTGATGTTTGTTTGAATGGCTTATGAACATTAGCATTTTCTCTTGGACTTGAATTTAGAACCTCAAGCAACCATGTCTTATTATTATTCTTGGACCCCTATGGTGTTGAATCTCCAAAAATGAAGTCCACATATTGAGCATAAGGTATTGAGTAAAATTCGGATATCCTGGGGCTAGCATCAACTTCCTCTTCTCTGATTATTACTTGGACAGTAGGTACCAAGAAAATGTTCATCATCTAGTTCTTATTTCTTGGGTTATCTTCAGCTTCTTCATGTGTGTTATCCACTTGGACAGTATGTACCAAAACAATCCTTACAAAGTCAACAAAGAAATCACCGGCAACTAATCCTTACAAAGACATAAATAAGAGCACAACATATTTCAAATTCAATATATTCTACTATGTAAACTCAATGATCACAATCCTTAGATAACATATAAACCAATGTAAAATCAGTTTAAAATAATAAGAACACAAGTGATCAAAGATTTTGACTTAAGCAAAAGAGAATGCAAACAAAACGTGTTCTTCGAGCAAAACGAAATTCAGCACTCAATAATCCAAAGTTCTCTTCTCAAATCCACTATACAACAACTCTAGATGATTATCCAACAGTTTCGAATTGATCTAATAAAAATAAATGGGCAGATGAGTAGTCTAAACAGATTCTGCATTCATATAATTCGTGACCTTCAAGCAATCAAACTTTTACAGCAAAATGATCATGTTCTTTTTTTTGATCAAATAATGATCATGTTCTTTATGCAAACAAGCTTATTATAATCCCTATTAGAACATTCAAAAATTCCAAATCAATCTATCAACAACACAGATTGCAACAATTCATAGAATATGAATAGACATAAACATATTAACATGAAATAACGTAACAGTTTGTGTTTCTATCAAAACCAGAACGAATTCAACTTCACATCTTCATAAAATATATTCATAAAACTCCTAAGCATGCTTTTAATCATTCATAAATTCAGCATAGCAATGATCTAACACAAAACAGATTTAGATAAGATGAAGAGTCAAAAACATATTGCATAGAATAGTAAGGGACACTTCCTGTTTTGTGATCACTCAAGCCTTCAACAGGCTCTGACACCACATGATATAATCCTCCCTTGACGATTGTTGCTTTGAAGGTGGAGTATGTGATGATCTGAACCGAAACAGTGGATTGTAGAATGATGAAGTGAAGATGAAGGGTTGTGGACATGATAAACATCTATGGGAGGGAGATCCTTTGTAGTTTGGATATAAGATTTAAGGATATCACACCCAAGAACCAGATAGAACGTCGAGAATCACTCTACTAAGAGGTTTTCTTTGGAATCACTCGTTAGTAGATTTTGAATCATTCAAATTAGAGAAAACACTCTTTTAGTCTAAAACTAGCTTAATTCATAAAAGGGACGTGGTTCTTACAAATATATAAAGAAACAAATATGACTCTTAGACTTCTAAAAACAAAGAAATAAAAGCATAAGTTTAAAAAAATTTGAATTTAAAAAGAAGGCTCCTAAATAAAGGCATGTGCACAAGTCTTAGATAAGAGTCTTGGTCTTCACTTGAACCTTAGTCCTCAATTCAGATTATTGATTTAAGAGACTCCTAAAACGCGTAGAAATGTTGGGCTAAGGCCTGAATCTCTTTGGTCTTCAATTGTTCAACCAAATAGACAATTACATAATGATCCATTTGCTTCGTTAAAAAACCTACTTTGGAGAACCCACTTGGAAAAAACTAAAGCATGGAAAAAGAGTACAAGTGGATACAGTAAACCATTTGTTAACCATGTTGAGCTTATATGCACATCTGGATGGTTTCATTTCATCTAAGCTCCAATCGGTGGAAAGGTTCCAAAACCGATTAAGTAACACTCCATTAATTCTCGTAAGCTTGGATTAAATTTTAACTTCAAATATAGACTATAGTTCCTACAAGGTAAAATTAATAAATGAATCTTTGAAACATAGTGTTTTTTATTATTATTTGGAATGTGAAATAGAAAGATTATGATTTAGATAGTTGTAAGTAATTCAAACATAGCAATTTGGAAGTAAAATGGTTATGCTTCTATATTTCTAAAAGTTTATGAAATGTAAACAACTATAATTATTGGCACAAGTGGATAATTTATAGGAATTATTAACTTAGATATAAGGTAACCACTATCTTGGAAAATATATTTTCTTTAAATGATAGTAAATTTGAAAAATGAGTTTTAATAAATAATTTTAAAATAATCACTAAATAATTTTCACTTCTAGTTTAATTTTTTTAATTCTATTTGAAGTTTATTATACAATTTTCGTATTAAATGTTTGAATGTTTTGGAAATAATTTGTTTATAAATTTTATTATTGTGATTAATATGTTCTGACCGGTCGAGTTAATATTTATTAATTTTGCTTTATGATTTGGTTCCATTAAAAAACGAATTTAATCAAACCAAATTTTACTTGAACTCCTAAAATTTTTTTTGATCATATTCAGTTCTTTTAATTCTGTTCCACTAAAAAACTGAATTAAATCCAATAATATTTTTTTACTATTTTGATCCTAATTAAATCAGGGTTCCTGCAACTTAAACCATTAAACTAAAATATATTTATCATATCCAGTTAATAAATTCAATTCTATTAAAAATCAAATTTAGTTGAATAATATATTTTTGTGTTTGAATCTCGACTAAATTGGATTTCGTGCATTTATTGCAGCAAATTTGGTGTGAGATAAGAATTGAACTTAAAACCCATCTCTATACTATATAAAAAGAGGTATTTGAGGCCCTCAGTACTACCACATCATACTTTTAAAGCATCTCTTCACGTTTTCACATTAGCATAAGAAAAACAGAGTAGAAAACCTCTTAAGCTGGCCACACATCATATCAAACATCTGCTTAAGTTGAAACGCTTATCATCTCGGTATATAAGAAAATTATCGCTTTTGGCTTTTCACCTTCCACACTCTTGAAATCGAGAGAGACATGCCTACAAGTTAGCCGCTCCTCTACACCCTTTTCCTCGACGCTGCCAAACTCAGCGACCACCCATGCCGTTACAAGCTCCCGCTTTGAGGCTTCTTCTATAAAAAATCCAAGAAACAATTTCGCTCTTTTATTGTCAAATAATTTCGCTCTTTTTGATTAGTAAGTATACTTTGAAGAAGACTATGATGCTTTCGATCCGAAAGGAGACTTCTTTTATGATGGAATTTTGTAATTATAATTGTTAACAATTTCTATTGGTTCTCGATCATCTTCTTGGAATGTTTGGTGGTTTTGGTTGGTGCAGACTTGGGTATCCACATGAAAATGATTGACACGACCAAAATTAGATTAGAATACTTCATGCGACAAGACATTGAGTGATGCGATTAAAGAATTTACTATAGTTTCTAATTAAGGAAATTGGAAGGACCAAAGAAATCTTGCTCAACAAGAAGACGAGGTCTAATCTTCAAATTGCAATCAAACTAAATTTTAACAATGTCAAAGTTTGTTTTTCTTCTTTTGTAGCCAAGCTCAGTGTTACTTGAATGTCGATGTATAAATTAATTTAGTGGTGTGATAGTATTAGGGAAGAGTACATTGTTCTGATACAACTCGCAGATTTGTTTGTGGATTAATGCAGAGAGTGCAAGGAGCTGGTAAATCAATGGGTTAACCACTGGTAATTTCCCTATTCTTTTTTTTTTTGATAAAAAAAATATTTTCCGCTGCCGGGCTAATTTCCCTATTCTGATTCTTGTGTTACAAAACTATACAAAGTAGCGTTGAATAGATTGAAAGACATATATATCGGTTATTGATCTAAAACTATGTATATCTTAAAAGAGATGAATATGAAAAAAATTGTAAAATATAAGTTTTATTTTCCAGAAAAATATATACCTTAAATAGTACTAAATGATATTCACTATACGCTAACTTAAACTATTTTTAAATTACATTACATAAATTATTGGAATTATAGATAATTTAAACTAGCTAAAAATCTTTTGAAAATGTATAAGAATTTTTTTTTTAAGTACAAAAAATTGTTTGTTGCAAAAAATTATACACTATATAAGTTTGAGTTAGTTATCTATGTTTTACAATAAAAATATAATTTAAATTTTCTTAAAAAACTGAATAGAAAATAATAACATAATTTTGAAGAATGATCCGCGCGTAGCGCGGTATAACCCTTAGTATATATAGGAGTTGGAAATGAAGGAGACTTCCTACAACTTCTGATGTGGGATCTTGTGTTTTCTTTTAAAAAGCTGAAAAAATTGCATTAGATGATATTTGAACCTTGCACCCAGACATATAAAAGAGTCTCAAACCAGTACAGGATTTTTAACTAATTTTCTTTCTTTTTTACAAGATTACATATTAAAAAAAGATTCGGGTCAAAAGCGGGTCAAAAAAGGATCTGTGTGTTTATCCGTTTTCCTTGATTTTTTGCCAATTTTACCCTTAGTGAGTTTTTTTGTTTGTTCATCAATTCTAAAACTTCCAATGACATATTTTGTATTATCCCACGATATTGTAAGGCTAATTTCCTAAATGACTTCTAAAATAATATATAGTAAATGTTTCCTTGACAGAAAATTGAGCTTATAAAAAAATCACTCAAAGAAGGATCATGAGTTGGAAGATATCCTCCTTAGTCCTTACAAATCAATTGGCCAATAGGACCAAACTAGACCAGAGGAGGATTATGAAGCCGACCACATTGGAACGTCTAAAGGTATTACTCATTTAGGCCTTAAGAGAATAGAAAAGAAGACTTCTCCAAGGACTTCAACTTGGACGGACCAAAACAAGCTTTGATCACCTCAACTCCTAAATCGCACATATCAAGCCGAAATCAGGTATTTTTAATTTATTAAATTTGTGTAGGTAATTCCGACTTTTTCAATGGCATCTAAGGCTCCAAAAGACCACCATTCAATCCCAAGAAAGTCTCCAAAAACTTAGTTTATTTTTGTTATGTTTGCAAGATTTCAATATTTTGTGTTTAAACGCTTCATAGTTTTCATTTCACAAGTCGTATTGTTTAAGTCTTTTGTTTATGTTTTGTTTCAACCTAAACCTAAGTCTAAGCTCAATAATCAGTATATAAGATTCTCCTGCAACGTTAGACCTTTTGTTGATTAATAAAGTTGTAATTTCTTCTCCTCCAAGCGGTGATTGTTGAGAACTTGAGCTTATGTCTTTTGTGTGTGTGATTCACCTTAGATTAAGCATCCTTGTAGTATCAAAGATCCTTCTATCTCTGTGGTACTATCGATCGACCTTCACATCCATCTTTTGTTCTTACAAGATAGATAGAGTTAGCTTGTTGATTCCATATCACTCACTTTCATCCACTAAACAAGTATGAAAGCCAACATGTTTGTTCTCGTCTTCCGTAGCCAAAGCTCTATCCAGAGTCTTATGTCATTTTTAATTAGAGTCAAAGTGTCCTACATTCGGTTCTAATCCCTCTTTTACATTTTTAGTTCTGTTAAAGTGTTTGTTCATCTTCTATTTGTGTTTCCGGGTTGTTTTTGTTATGTTTGAGTCTATTAATGAAAGCCAAAATAAAAAGTGTATAGAGTCATGTTTTTGGTTGAGCTTAGTCCTTTTTTTAGTTGTCTTTTCACTCTTTTTGTTTTTTGAATCAACCTAAAATAATATGATATGTTTTGAGTTATTGTGATTGTTCGTGTTTTGTTTGTGGTACTTTGATATGTTTTCATTGTATAAGTAAAAAGGGATAAAATGGACAATGAAGGAGGATTTTCACAAGATTCATTTTACAAATGCTAAATTCCATGAGAGAAGAGAGGAAGAACGTTAGTCTGAAAGTTGGCAAGATGAGAGATTAGTTTGGAAACGGTATTGGGCATCTAGAACAACCTAGATATGCAACCATAAGAGGAGCCCCACTCCAACAGAATGGTCATGGAGTAGAAGAAGATGACATGCCTGCATTAGAGGGTTATTCACCTGATCCTTTTATGCATTCACAACAGAGGATACAAGACCCTCTAAGGAGAAACCCATTATGAGAAGTAAAGGCACGTGAGTAGAATCATAATATTAAACTAATACCTTATACTTTTGCAGGAAAAGAAAATTGCAGAAGTTTATATGGATTGGGAAAGGATACTTGAGCATATCTTTAAATGTTATATTTATGGAGAGTGCAAGAAAGTTTATGTTGCAACAACCTAAATCACCGATAATGCACTTGCATGGCGGGGCATAAACGTAGCTAAGAGAATGAGAAAAAAAATTTCACTAGTATCAACTTAGAATGACATGAAATACCTTCTACAACTTAGGAATGTTTCAGAACACTATCGTTGAAACTTACAAAAACATTTTAGCAAGTTGTCTAAGGGAACCAGAAACGTAGATGAGTACTCTTAGGAGTTTGAAAAGCTACCAAGCTTGGTGTAGTTAGAGTAATCCGAGGAAGCATTGATGGCTCAATTCATAGATGCTTTGCAAGAGCACATTGCTAGAAAGGTGGCAAGAGGTCAATATAATAGTCTACATGAATTATTGTACTTTGTTATCCAAGTAGAGCAGCATATCAAGCACAAGTCTGCCTTATCAAACCGTAACTGAATGTGGGCACCAAGTTACCCTAAACCTCAAGACAAAGGGAAAGTCGTGGATATTAATTCTCATTTCAAAGGCAAAAATACTAAGGCTCCAAAGATTAACCAACCATAGCAAGGTAAATTTCCTAATAACCCTAAAGAACTCATGATGTAACATGTTTTTAGTGTCAGGGTAGAGGACACATATCTAGGGAGTGTTCAAATCATAGAGTAATGGACTCACAAAAAATAGAGATTATAATTTTCAAGAGGAACAAGATGATGATCTTAATGAGCAACATAATGAGCTTGAGTATCATGATGTGGGAGAACTACTTGTGACCATAATTAAGTTAAGTTTTTTTGTTTATATAAAGATTAAGTGCAAATGGAGAACATACTCCACACTCGATGCACCATCAAAAAACTATATGTGATCTGATCATACAAAGTCTAGACCTCCTACATGAAAAACCCGAAAACTGATCCAAACCAGAAAACATGTTCTTTTGGTACCAAAGAAATATGGAACATGGAGAATGTTTGTAGACTACCATGAAATAAACAACATCATCCAGTATAAACATCCAATTTTGTGTCTAGATGAAATGAGTGGAGCAACCATATTTTCAAAGATAGATCTCAAAAATGGTTATCACCAAGTGAGAATACGTGAAGGAGATGACTAGACAACTACATTCAAGTAAAACAGGGGTGATATAATTGGTTGGTCATGCCTTTATGCTTAATTAATACACCAAGTATTTTAATGCGTCTCCTGAACCAAGTTCTAAGGGCTTACATATATAATTTTGTTGTATATTTTGATGATATCATCATTTACTGTAAAAGATTTCTAATCATATTACACATCTAGAAGTAGTGCTATAAACACTTCGAAATGAAGGTGATACAGCCCCATTGGACAAAGAACAAGGAGCTGATGCAATTATGGATAGCAAGAAAATAGGAGCTGAAGATAATGAAGAGGATAAGCTTGTAGCTGAGGATGAACATAAAGAGGAATGCATTTTGGAGATACCAACTGGTCCTACGTCAAGATCAAGAGCTAAGAGACTTGCTGGATCACTTAGGAAGGTTTTAATCGATTTAGAAGATCAATTTAAACACTTGAGCTTTGAAGATAATCAAACAGCAACACATTGCATCCAAGCTCAAGATTGATCAATAATTGGGTAAGTATTCAGCTTGTACTCTTTTTTCCAAGCTTGGTTTTGTCCCAATGGGTTTCCCAAGTTTGGTTTTTAATGAGGCAAGTTGGATACTTCATAATGGCCCATTATTGATCAAAGAAGCCCAAGAGAAGAGGAATAAAGGTCCAAACACTTCAAATTCGTATCTTGTGCATGCACATCATTTATTGAAGTGTTCTTCTCTCTCGTTCATGCATAGACTACGAATTTCAAGTCTCTTTCTAATTTGGTTCCAGATTTGGTGTGTAATATCCATTTATGTTTTGATCTATAGGTGTGTAATATCCTAAGATGACCCGGGTGTATCAAGGGCCTTTCGCAACCTTTGTGAGTTCCTATTGATCCATTTTCTATCCACAATCCATCACGCATCACGTCCATCATCCACTCCAATCTGTCCATAATCATTTTCACCATCAAAACAACATCATTCCACATCCATTCCATCATTCCATTTTGTTCAAGATTTTAAAGTGTGTTCGTTTGTAAGGAGGACTGTATCAAGTAGTATTAGAGCCACTTTGAAGCCATTAGTGTTGATAAAACATGGAGTATCTTGTTCTTCACTTATTTGACTATTTATCTTCTATTTTGTCCATTTGAATTATGGCTGTGCATATCATTACGAAGTTCATATATTTGTTATTTAGGACTGTGATTAAGTGATAACCAAGAACATTTGTTGACTTAAGTCCTTAGATATTGATTTGTGGTTGAAGAAAAACGAATTTGAGTCTTAAAATTCTGCTAGAATTGTCTGAAAATTTGTTTTGTTGCAAATTTGTGCTGAAACTATTTCCTATGTTGTTTAGGAATAATCTAACTCTCTTTAAAACATATATTCATCTATTCTATGTTATAATAAGAGTTATTGATTAAGGAAAAATGTTTTCGGTTCCATAGCATATTGTTTGATCATTTGAAATATGTTTGAGTTTGAATCAAAGAAATCAGTGCTAGTTATTTGTTTGCTATTTGTGCAAGGTATAATGGCTGGAGATAGTGAAGAAGGAGTTGAAGGATCCAATACTCAGATTAATAAGTTATGGGTAGAAGCTATAACTGCTCAGTTATCCAAAATGATGGATGAGAAGATTGAGGCTAATAATAGAGCTAGAAGAAACTCTGTTTCAGGCCATGATTCAGATCAGTCTAGGAGAAGAAGAACTCACAGAGAACAAAACAACAATCCAGGAGGGTTTAATCAACCACATCAAGATAGAGCAGCTGAAGATTACTATGAAAGCAGGAGAAATACTTCTCACAACAGCTGTAGAGGTCATAAAAGAGCTAGAGAGGAAAGGCGGCCAAGACCAGAAAACTTTGATGGTCTAAAGTTGAGAATAAAACCTTTCTATGTAAAGAGTGATCCAGATGCTCATCTAGATTGGGAGACAAAGATAGAACTGATTTTCTTTTGCAAAACTACACAGAAGAAAACAAGATTAAAGTGGCAGCCACTAAATTTCATGATTATGCATTGAGTTGGTGGGATCAACTAGTGACTACTCGAAGGAGAAATCAAAACTATCCTGTACAAACTTGGACAGAAATGAAAAATCTTATGAGGAGAAGGTTTGTTCCTACCTATTACTGTAGAGAATTGCATCAAAGAATAAGGAGACTTGTGCAAGGTAATAGGAGTCTGGAAGAGTATTTTCAGGAGCTGGAAACCCTCATAGTTAGAGCCAATGTACAAGAAGACTGAGAAGCCACTTTGTCAAGATTTATTGGAGGATTGAACAGGGAAATACAAGACAGTCTTGAATTACAACCATATGAAGAATTTGAAGAGATGATGCACAAGGTTTTACTTATTGAACAACAGCTCAAAAGAAAGAACACATCAAGATCAAATTATGGAGCTGGTAATTCAAAGACAAATTATCCTAAGGACAACAAGCCTAACTTTCAAAAGGAATATTCAAGACCAAGTCAATCTCAATCTGCCTCTAAAGAAGAATCTAAGTACAATCCAATTCTGGATAAAGGCAAAGCAATTACAAGGCCAAGTAAATCAAGCTCTGTCCAATGTTTCAAGTGTCAAGGAAGAGAACACTATATAAATGAGTGTACCAACAAGAAGTTCATGGTTCTTTTAGACAATGGTGAAATAGATTCAGAAGGAGAAGAAGCAGAAACTAAATCAATATCTTCTGAAGATTATGAACCACCATAAATTGATAACCTACTTGTAGCAAAAAGAACTTTGAGTCTACAACCTAAAGAAGAAGAAAAAGAGCAAAGGGAAAATTTGTTCCATTCAAGAGGTTTAGTACAAGACAAAGTCTGCAACATTATTATTGATGGAGGTAGCGTCACCAATGTAGCTAGTATTACCATGGTTAACAAGCTTGGACTTACAACCATAAAGCATCCTAAGCCTTACAACGTTCAATGGCTCAATGAAGATGGAGAAATGAATGTAAGCACTCAAGTAACAGTTTCAATTCGCATAGGTACATATGAGGACAAAATTGTATGTGATGTATTACATATGGAGGCTGGACATATTCTGCTTAGAAGACCTTGGAAATCAGATAGGAGAGTTATCCATGATGGATACACTAACATGCATACCTTTGAGTTTAAAGACAGAAAGTAACTCTANCTAAGTCCACAAGAAGTGTATCAAGATCAGCTTCATCTTAAAAAGAGTGCTGAACATGCTAAAAAGAAGTCCAATTTCTTTGCAAAATCAGGTGATATCAAGAGAGCTTTACATTTTAAACAACCTGTTTTGTTATTTGTGTTTAAAGAAGTTCTTAGCAGTTTGTCTAACATACCACCGGATCATCCGAGTGAACTAAAAGATCTGTTGCAGTAATATCAAGATATCTTTCCTGAAGATAATCCTATAGGTTTACCACCTATTAGAGGAATNTGCAGCAATATCAAGACATCTTCCCTGAAGATAATCCTATAAGTTTACCACCTATTAGAGGAACTGAGCACCAGATTGATTTTGTTCCAGGAGCATCATTACCAAACAGACCTTCTTATAGAACCAATCCGGTTGAAACAAAAGAGCTTCAAAACCAAGT
>OVAV01000337.1:0-20003 GCA_900406375.1 Iberis amara | reverse complement strand
GAAATCAAACTTTATTAGATATGGTTCGATCAATGATGAGTTACACAGATCTTCCATTATCCTTTTGTGGATATGCTTTAGAAACTGATGTGTTTATGCTAAACAGAATTCCATAAAGTTAGTGACAAGGACTCCATATGAGATACGGACTGGAAAACTTCCTAATTTATCTTTTCTTAAGATTTGGGGTTGTGATGCTTATGTTATATGTATGTTTACAGAGAAGTTTGGACCCAAATCTGATAAATGTTTGTTTGTTGGTTATCCTAAAGAGACCAAAGGTTATTACTTCTACAAATCCACCGAGAACAAAGCGTTTGTTGCTCGGAATGGTGCCTTTATCGAAAGAGAATTTGTATCAAAAGGAACTAGGGGGAGTAAAGTAATACTCGAAGAAGTTAGAGAACAACAGGAGGATGTTCCAATCTTACAAGAAGAACATCAATTGGATTTACGAAGAGTCGTAGATACTATACCTGTTGAACCTGAGGTACGTAGGTCTAAAAGGAACCATCACGAGCCTAATATATTTGGAGATTGGGTGACGGATCATCGTGATCTATTATTTATATAAAGTGATGAACCTACGTCCTACAAGGAAGCATTGATGGACCCAGACTCTGAAAAATGGTTAATGGCCATGAAATTTTAATGAAGCAATCAAAGAGTTTCATTTCATTAGAAATGAAGAAGAACCATGTGTTTACAAGAAATCTAGTGGGAGCGCAGTTGTTTTTCTGGTATTGTATGTAGATGACATACTGCTCATTGGAAATGACATTTTTTTTTTGCTTCAGTCTGTTAAGACTTGGTTAGAAATTTGTTTCTCAATGAAAGACATGAGCGAAGCCGCATATATTCTTGGAATAAGAATTTATAGAGATAGATTAAACAAGCCTTGATGGGAAGTTGGAGAAGCAAAGGCTTCAGGTGCATAATTTATATAAATTTTATGGGCATCAAAAATCAGTTATCATATGTAGTACAGTTGGTTAAGCATGCCTCTATGAGGATTCATTGGGATGGGTTCGATCCCCACTTACTAAATGTATATGGTTAAAAGGCATCATTTTTGTCCTCGGCTTTAAGCATCAAATACTTTTTGACCTGCACTGCTGATAAGGTCTTATATAGGTTCAAGATGTATGATTCCAGGAAAGGTTTTCTGGCAATGTCTCATGGCATAGTTCTTAGCAAGACTCAATGTCCTTCGACACATGATGAGTGAGAACGTATAAGAAAGATTCCTTATGCATATGCTATAGGATCTATTATGTATGCCATGTTATGCACTCGTCCAGATGTTGCATGTGCTTTGAGCATGACGAGCAGATACCAGTCTGATCCAGGTGAAAGTCACTGGATAACAGTCAAGAACATCCTTAAGTACTTGAGAATAACTAAGGATAAGTTCTTGGTATATGGAGGAAGTGAGGAACTTGTTGTGAGTGGTTTCACATATGCCAGCTTTCAGACAGAAAAAGATGATTTACGATCACATTCTGGGTTTGTCTTCTGCCTCAATGGAGGAGCGGTGCTGGAAGAGTGCCAAGAAGAGCACCGTAGCCGACTCAACAATCGAAGCTGAGTATATTGCTGCTTCTGAAGCAACAAAAGAGGTTGTTTGGATTAGAAAGTTTATTACTAAACTAGGTGTGATTCCTAGTATTTCTAGCCTAGTGGATCTTTATTGTGATAACAATATTGCTCAAGCGAAAGAACATAGATCACACCAGAAGTCCAAACATATTCAAAGACGTTTTCACCTCATCCGCAAAATTATTAAAAGTGAGATGTGAAAATTAGCAGAGATCCAACGGCGGCAAATGTTGCTAATCCTTTGACCAAGCCCCTTTCGCAACCTAAGGATGAGAGTCATACTGCTGCAATGGGAATTAGATTTATAAATATGTGATCTTTATTCTAGTGGGAGTTTTATTTTGATGTTCATATTTACATACATTTGATATGTTTTAAAAATTAATGAAATTTGTTTCAGGTATTATTTTCTTATTTGATAATTAAATAATAGTCTGAAAATAATTTATATTATTCTTATAGATCATCAAGTACGTGACTTGATCATGAAACTCTATAAGTGGAAGAAAATATAAATTAAGTGAGGTCCCTAGTCAAAAGTTATATAATGGGACATTAATAACTATAACTTATAGTCATTAATATCCCATTATATAACATAAGTGACTAGTATGTGAGGTGATTGATGACTAAGTTTCGTGGAGTCATTAATATGTAGTATTAAAGTCAATCACATAGATATGTGTTGGAGAACACAATATCGGACTAACCCGCTATGAGAACTCTAAAAGATTGCTATATGAGTGTCATAAGAATTTCTCATGACAACTATAGAGTATAGTCATTTTACCTGAGTTCGTCATGATTTTCTTACACATGGATTAGTGCACTTTGACTTTGTCAAACGTCAGCCGTAAAAGGTGACTATAAAGGCATTGATTAGATGTACTATAAAGTGTGTGATAAACATGGATGAAACAAGATGTGATTTTTCCCTTCCATATAATGGGAGATAAATATATCAAGGCCTATAGAAGATTTGATACTGAAAATGCGTGGCCACGCTCAAACGAGGTGAATGTCAGTCATTTGGTTGATCAGTATAAATCGGAGTTCGATAAATGTGATCTAGCTTAAATAAGGATGACATTGTTTCTTGCCTTATGTTGAGATCTAGATATAGAGACAAAATGATATAGGAATAGATGGTTCTAGTACAAGTGGGAGATTGTTGGGAATGTCCTGAAATCTGTTGTACTTAGTCTAAATAAAGTTATAGTGTCAAGGTTTGACAATTATGTAATATTAAGTGGTTATAATGTTTTGCTAGAGACCGCTTATAATCTATGGTTTAATCCATTACTAATATTATATAATCCTAGAGAATCACACACCTAAGCAAATTGGATCATGAAATATATTAGGAGTAATAATATTATTAATTATATGTTATATAAGATATACATATATTTAATATGTTAATTAAAAGAATTAAATGTGAATTACAAGTATATATAGATGTACATATAATTGACGTGGGTTTATTATCAAGATCACGTAACATTGGGCTTGGCCATTCCATCATCATTAACGCATATATAATAAGTTGATTAGTGATGATGCACCACAATTAGAGTGCTCAGAAATCTTGACTAGTTCTTGTTTATTTTTTTCTGCATTATTACCAGATATATTTTATACGGATCTGATTCATAATTTGCACGAATCCTGAGAAGTATAATTTGTTAGATATAATTTATAAATCGTTGTATATCTATACAAATTCCAACATGAACACACCCATTGAAAACGATGGGTTCAGGGTTTCAGCCGAAATTGCTACAGAAGTAGCCAAAATGATTCGATGGTTGTTAATGCGGGAAGTGTTTCCTTTGATGTTAATTAGTTTAGTCATCGAGAATGTAGCTTTTCATATCACGAAGGAAATTGATTCTTCAATTGAAGTTTATTTATGTCTGAATCTACCAAATGTCACATAACCAGTTCACACCATCGTGATTCTTCCTAATTCGCAATGAAAAATTGCGGTGGAAAATCACCGGATTTGATGACACCAATAGGAATAACAATTGATTTATAAGGAAGGGTTAATAATTGCAAAGCTCTCACTTCTCGATAAGACGTCAAGGCAAAAGAAATCGAGTAATACACAGAATGCACACTTCCAACACACCAAGTTTTGTCATGTTGAATGTTGAATGAATTCAAATATGTNTTCTAGTACAAGTGGGAGATTGTTGGGAATGTCCTGAAATCTGTTGTACTTAGTCTAAATAAAGTTATAGTGTCAAGGTTTGACAATTATGTAATATTAAGTGGTTATAATGTTTTGCTAGAGACCGCTTATAATCTATGGTTTAATCCATTACTAATATTATATAATCCTAGAGAATCACACACCTAAGCAAATTGGATCATGAAATATATTAGGAGTAATAATATTATTAATTATATGTTATATAAGATATACATATATTTAATATGTTAATTAAAAGAATTAAATGTGAATTACAAGTATATATAGATGTACATATAATTGACGTGGGTTTATTATCAAGATCACGTAACATTGGGCTTGGCCATTCCATCATCATTAACGCATATATAATAAGTTGATTAGTGATGATGCACCACAATTAGAGTGCTCAGAAATCTTGACTAGTTCTTGTTTATTTTTTTCTGCATTATTACCAGATATATTTTATACGGATCTGATTCATAATTTGCACGAATCCTGAGAAGTATAATTTGTTAGATATAATTTATAAATCGTTGTATATCTATACAAATTCCAACATGAACACACCCATTGAAAACGATGGGTTCAGGGTTTCAGCCGAAATTGCTACAGAAGTAGCCAAAATGATTCGATGGTTGTTAATGCGGGAAGTGTTTCCTTTGATGTTAATTAGTTTAGTCATCGAGAATGTAGCTTTTCATATCACGAAGGAAATTGATTCTTCAATTGAAGTTTATTTATGTCTGAATCTACCAAATGTCACATAACCAGTTCACACCATCGTGATTCTTCCTAATTCGCAATGAAAAATTGCGGTGGAAAATCACCGGATTTGATGACACCAATAGGAATAACAATTGATTTATAAGGAAGGGTTAATAATTGCAAAGCTCTCACTTCTCGATAAGACGTCAAGGCAAAAGAAATCGAGTAATACACAGAATGCACACTTCCAACACACCAAGTTTTGTCATGTTGAATGTTGAATGAATTCAAATATGTTAATTTATTATTCCTATACCGACTTTGATTGTTTTTTTTTTTCCACAAAGATATCCATTTCATTCATTAAACAAGTTTACATCAGAATTCAACAGTCGATATAACCAAATCGTATTAATAAGGAATGGGAAATACAAAGGATTAGTAGCATATGAAGAAGTAATAAGACCAGAGGCAGATGTACTGCCAAGTAATTGAATGCAAATGAACCCAATAATTTTTGTTTTTGCTTATAATTATTGTAACTTTTTTTAATACACATGAGATAATTATAAACTTTAACCCAATTAATTTATAAATTTGACTCAACCCAATTTGAATCCAGTTATAACTTTGACCCCAATCCAATATAGTTTTGATTCTATTACACTAATATGTGTTGGTTTTGTGAGCCCAATCGATTAAATTTTATAAAACTTACATATTAGTGGGAAAAAAAAAGTTTAATCCAAAAAACTAAGCCCATAATTGCAAAAAAAAACTAAGCCCAAAAAAATAATTGTAAGTTTAAAATCCAATTAAAATTTAACCTACTTCTAATTTATACCAAAAAGGGTGTATATTGTTGCTGACGTTTCAGCTTCATCTTTCAGGAATTTTTTTTTTTCAAAAACTTCTATTTTTTCCCTTGATAAACTATCGTTAGGTTAGATTAAAGATTAGAGAGTGCACTTTCATATAACTTTTCTGAATTATTTAATTTTAATTCTTGTTCTCCTTTATAAAATATTTTGTTGTCTTATACTTTTGTGGTTAAAAGCTTTAATTTTCTTAAGAATTTACTGTTAAAAGTTAAGATGTTATAATATATAAAAAATTGTCGCTAGACGAATTGATATGATGAATTGATGATTGATGATAAATAGTTTGATAAATGATAGTGAATCAATTATAGAATTCTACCATCATGACGCCTAGCGAGAAAAATTAAAGATATCATTGAGTCATGAGATCAATGTTCAATCTCTCTTCAATACGATTTAAGTGCAGAAGAGCCGTACGATGAGAGTTCCTATATAAGTTAAACATGTTATAGTTGACATCATTGCTTTCGTCACAAACTCTGTAACGATTCTTTTTTAGTTAAGAATTGTTTGGTTAAGTAACAATTCTTTTTTAGTGTTCAACATTTTGTTTTTGTTAAATATTTTAATGGATTACTTTGTTTTTTAGGTAACCCCAAAAGCAATAGATCGATATTGAAAATAAAATCTCCACCATCTATCGATAACTTAGACGATCTACCATGGGATCCGACTCTTAGAAAAAAAATATTGGACTATCATTCGAATCAAAGAGATGAGGTAGGAAGCCTATATTTGACTAAAGGACCTTGTCAACCTCGTGGTCATATTTTTCCTCAAAGAAAGACATGAAATTGGCAAAGACAGTTTGATCCACAGTGGTTTGATAAGTATGGTGATTGGTTGGAGTATAGTGTGGTAAAAGATGAAGCTTTTTGTTTGTATTGTTATGTATTCAGAGATAATGTTGAAAACCGAGCTGGTAATGAAACTTTTGTATCAGAGTGATTTTGTAGTTGGAATAAGATAAAAAAATTATAATCTCACGTTGGTGGTGTGGGTAGTTTACACAATAATGCAAAAAATAAGTGTGACTACTTGATGAGGAAAGGCCAATCTATTATACATTCTTTGCATAAGCAAACAGATATTGTGAAAAATGAGTACCGTATTAGGCTAAATGCTTCAATTGATACTTCTAGGTTCTTGCTATACCAAGGATTACTTTTTCGTGGTCATGATGAATCTAAAGAGTCAGCAAATAAAGGTAACTTCTTAGAGCTTGTGAAATATACCACCGAGCATAATGAGGATATAAAAAAAGTTGTGTTGAATAACGCTCCAAAAAACAATCAAATGGTGTCTCCTCTAATTCAAAAGGATATTGTGCATTGCTTTGCAGAAGAAGTGATTAAATCTGTTATTCAAGAAATTGACAACGATGTTTCACGTTTATAGACAACTATTGAGAATCTTGAGTTTGATGTAAGTAAGGATTAAATATCAATAAACACATTTTGAATCGCCCAAGGTGGATTAGCAAATTGTATGGCTTGATATAGAAGTAGGCAATCAGTCTCAAAAATAACACTAGAAAAGTCGAACTACTGAATATTCATGAATTCATAAAGGAGAGCTCTCGATTCATCTTCAAGTGGAGTTGCTACCAGGCCTAAGTTGCAAATACGCCATAGAATAGGGTTCACCAAAATTATTTCGAAGGATCTAACTAACATACGAATCTTGGTGGACTGATCGAAAGGAAGCATCCACATTGCACTTATATGTACCCAAGGGTGGTGGTGTCCATGAGTGAGAATTAATAGACCCTGTAACCGAAGCAGAGGAAGCAGAGCAAGGAAAAGTTTGACACCATTGAGAAGCATCATCACGGGCTTGATTAATCACCAATTGAGGAGCAAAATTTTTCCCAGAGAAAACCAGGTGAATTCTGAGCCTTACATAAGCGCCAAATAATCCATAAGGGGAGTAGACGATCCATATTGGAAAGAGATGAATTTGATTGTAGTAACAGTATCCGTTGAAAGTTCACCTCAAAGGAAGACGATGGGAGTTGGAAGCCAGATAAGGGACCATCCAGAAGTCGCCATACCCGTTGTGCAAAAGCACAATGAAAGAAAAGATTGTTAATGCTTTTAGTTTGATCCCCACACCTAATATTGGCTGGATTAACAATCAAATGGAGATGATGTAATGTCGCTACAGTGCCCAGAATATTGGAGGACAGTTTCCAGATTTTTTTTTTAAGTTTGGGCATAAGTGGCAGCTTCCAAATTGCTTGTTTATGTTCTATATTACCCGGAGGCCTTAACTGTTGTAAAGAGATGTCTTGATCAAATGCTAAACTGTAACCCGTACGTACTGTATATTCACCATGAGAAGAATATAGCCACATTGCTTTATCTTCGGTTGGTATAGAGGTGAGGTACATATTCTTGATGGCAATTTGGTCTCGAGCAGAAAATGATTGCAAAACAAGGATATTCCATCGTTGCTTATTAGTCGAACAGAGTATTAGGTCCGATACATAATGAGTTGGAAAGAGCACTTGAGGGTGAGAGATAGGATCAGCCGGTCTAGGGTGAGGATCATGAATCCAATTATCCTCAAAAGTCTAGGGTGAGGATCATGAATCCAATTATCCTCAAAAGTCTGAATAGATGTGTTGTTCCTAACAATCCAGAAAGAGCCAGCTTTGATAATATGTAATCCCACAACGATGGGAGACCAAGCATACGATTGAGCCCTTTGTGAGTTGGCATGAAGAATAGATGTTTCTCTATAATAACGAGACTTGAAAAGACGAGCAAACAGAGAGGATGGTTTACAAAGTAACTGCCATGCTTGACGGGCTAACATAGCATCATTAAAGAGATCCAGATTCCGGAAACCCATTCCACTAGATTTATTTTGATGTTGTAACTTCGACCACGCTAACCACGATATTCCAGTAGTTTCATGACTCTTTTACCACCAAAATTGAGAGATGCAACTGGTAATTTTTTTGGTAACTCTTGAAAGAATTTTAAAGCATGACATCGAATAGATAGGCATAGCCAAGACCACATATTTTATTAAAACTTCTCTGCCCGCCTCAGAGAGATAACGCGAACTCCATGTAGATAGTTTTTGCTTAACTCGTCCGTCCAAAAAAGCATATAAATAAACCTTCCGACATCCAAAAAGTTTAGGTAAACCAAGATATTTACCTCCTCCAGCTTGAGCAGAGATACCGAGGATGTGCTTTAGTTGGGATTGAGTGGCATGTGGCACACGAGTTCCGAAGTAATAACTGAATCGTCAGCAAACAGCAAATGAGTAACCGAAGGTGCATGAATACCAATCTTGATTCCCGATATATCATGAGAAGAAGCTTCTTGAGTAACCATATGGCTTAGTACATCAGCACAAAGTATAAAGAGATTTGGTGATAGGGGGTCCCCTTGACGAAGTCCACGTTATGGTGCAAAATACCCAATAGGAGCTCTATTAACACCGAGTACTTGACCGTAGTAATTGTCTCCATTATCCATGCTATCCAAAGATCAGAGAAATCAAAAGTTTGGAGTGTTGTTTGTAAAAGAGACCATTCCATGCGATCATATACTTTAGAAATGTTTGTATTAATAGCCATACACTGACTTTGTGTTTTGGTGCAAAAAAAACTGAAGAGGATATAATAAAAACGATAATATTTTTTTTTTTTCAAAAAACAAGCAAATACATAACAATACGAAACAATAAAAATACAAAAAAGACCATTATAAAAAATTCATCCAAATGTGAATATATTAAAATTCAAGCAAAACCTAATTCAGTAACACCCTATTAGTCCTCGAATAAGGTATAAGAAAGATAAACTAAGGCCCCGTTCGTTTTTGTAGCTGAATGCATCATCCAGATGTAGCATCTAGATTCAATATCTCAAAGTTGCATCTATATGTTGTTCATTTCCACATCTGCATTTGACATCTAGATATTGCATCTGAATGCAGTTTTGTTCGTTTTTGAATTTATACAAATATCTAGATACATTTTTTCAAAAATAACAACATTTATTTTCCCGAAAAACGCGGAAAACGAGTTTTTAAGCCAAAAACGCAGAAATAAGTTTTTTCACCAAAAACATGGAAACAAGGTTCTACGCAAAGAAAAAAGCATAAACATATTTTTCACTAAAAACACGGAAACAAGTTTCCGCCAAAAATGCGAAAACAACCTTTTGCGCAAAAACACGGAAACCCTTCTAAAATGTGTCAACAGTTCTTTCCGCAAAAAACAAGTTTTCCCGCCAAAATAGCATAAACTCAATTTTCCGCCAAAAACGTGGAAATTGGTTATCCGCCAAAAATGAGGAAACTTGTTTTGGCGAGAAAATAAAAATGTTTTTTAATGGGAAAACCCATTTCCGCTTTTTTGCCGAAAAACCATGTTTTCGCGTTTCGAGCTGAAAATTCGTTTCCGAAGAAAAACCTGTTTTCGTGTTTTTGGTGGAAATCTTTCATGTTTTTTGGCGGAAAAATGCGTTTTCGCGTTTTTGGTGGAAAATTTTCCGTGTTTATGGCAGGAAAAGATGTTTCTGCGTTTTTGGCGGAAAAACTCGTTTCCGCGTTTTTGGAGGAAAAACTCGTTTCAACGTTTTGGTTGGAAAAGTCGTTTTCACTTTTTTGGCGGAAAAAGACGTTTCAGCGTTTTTGATGAGAAAATGCGTATCCGCATTTTTGGTGAGAAAACGTATTTTTGCGTTTTGGTGGAAAAACACGTTTTCGCGTTTTTGTTGGAAAATCCATTACTGCGTTGTTTGGCTTCCACATTTTAACGGGAAAAGCCATGTTTTCCATTTTGGCAGTAAAAGTTGTTTTCGCCATTTTGGTCGGAAAAGCCATTTTTGCCTTTTTGATGAAAAAGTCATTTTTCCGTTTTGGCGAGAAAAAGGGTTTCGTATTTTTGGAAAAAAAAGTTGTGTTTTTGCGTGGAGGAAAAATCCGTTTTTGTTTTTTGTGAGAAAACATGTTTCTGCATTTTTAGTAGAAAAACACGTTTAAGATCGTTTCCACATTTTTGACAGGAATACCCCTTTCCAAATTTTTGGCGGAAAAACTTGTTTCTGTTTTTTTGGCGGAAAAAATTCATTTCCGTGTTTTTGACGGAAAAAAAACCGTTTTTAGTTTGTTACGAAAATCTTTTTATGTGTTTTTGGTGAAAAAAACTACTTTCACGCGATAAAACACAATTCCGGATTTTTTACACATTTGATAACTGAGATGCTAAATCCAAACTCTGTTTCAACATCTCAAATATCTAAATATTTTAAATTATAGCATTTTTATTAATTTTTAAATGACCAAACAAACAACTTCTTTTATCCACACACATAAACGATGCTTAAAATTTTCTTTTTTTACCAAATCAGTACAATCAATTATATTTTATGCAAGACAAACTTTTGAAAATGATTGCCACCTATAACAACAAGAAGCAAAAGAAAAAGGAAGCAGGTTAAGCTAAGCTTTGGTTTCCCATTGTTGTTGACTTAACTCGCTACTTAATGATTCGCAACACTTTCTCTCTCTTTTTTTTTTCACTCTCAACTTGGTGGAAAAAAGCACGAAATGGATACAGATCAAACGACAGCGAAGACGCACTTTCTTTATTTTCTTCTCTTACAATCTCTTTCTCATTAATAGCCAACAAAACTTTCTCAAACCTTCCCTAAAAGCTGAGCTTACTCCAATGGCGTTTTCAATCAATATAATCCTCCATGCCCTTCTCTTTTTCTTCCTTTTCAACCTCTGTTTCTCTACTTTCACTCCAACTGATAATTATCTCCTTAATTGCGGCACAAACACCAACGCGTCCCTCTTCTCCACCCGGTCCTTTCTCGGCGACTCCTCACGGCCCGGGTCCAGTTTTCTCTCCGCCGATCGATCCATCTCTCTTTCCGACCCAAACCCACCTCCGGATTCTCCCTTTTTATACCACACGGCGCGTGTTTTCCCCAGCGGATCATCTCCCTCGTCTGCCGCGTATAAACTCCGTGTCAACAGTAATGGCACTCACTTCGTCCGTTTCCATTTCGCGCCCTTTAAAGCTCCAGGGTTTAACTTAGGATCAGCCAAATTTCAAGTTTTGGTTAATGGGTTCTCTGTAATGAACAACTTCGGTACTAATTCCGTCGTGGTCAAAGAATTCATACTGAAAATCGATGACCCTGTTCTTGAAATTTCGTTTGCTCCTTCTAAATCCTCTGGATTTGCTTTCATCAGCGCAATAGAAGTGTTCTCGGCACCTAAAGACTTCATAATCGATCAAGGAACTAAGCTTGTAAATCCAAACTCTGCTCAAATCTTCAGTAACTTATCATCTCAAGTTCTTGAGACAATACACAGAATCAACGTCGGCGGATTTAAACTAACTCCGTTTAACGACTCATTGTGGAGGACTTGGTTCGTTGATGACGATTATCTTCTGTTAAAAGAAGCTGCGAAACGTGCTTGGACCACTCATACTCCAAATTATCAAAGCGGTGGTGCGAGTAGAGAGATTGCTCCAGATAATGTGTATATGACTGCACAAGAGATGAATCGAGATAAACAGGAGTTGCAGGCAAGGTTTAACATTAGTTGGAGATTCCCAGTTGGATCGAAACAAGTTCTTCATTTGATTCGTTTGCATTTCTCCGATATTGTTAGTTCATCGCTTAATCAGCTTTATTTCAACGTCTATATCAACGATTTTCTTGCGTATAAAGATGTTGATCTCTCTACGCTTAACTTCCACGTGCTTGCCTCTCCGTTGTATATAGATTTTGTTGCTGAGTCTGATCATTCTGGAATGTTTAGGATTAGTGTTGGACCGTCTGATCTTAGTAATCCCTCGAGAGCTAATGCGTTATTGAATGGAGTGGAGATCATGAGAATTGTGAATCCTTTGAGTTCGAAAATAGGATCAGGAAAGAGAAGTGTTACTTGGATCATTGTAGGCTCGGTATTAGGAGGTTTTGTGTTGTTGTCTCTGCTCGGATTGTGCGTTTTCTGCTTGTGCAGACCGAACAAGAAGAAGAAGAAGAAGAGGTCAGAAAGCAATGGATGGACACCTTTGAGGAGGTTTAGAGGAAGTTCAAATAGTAGAACAACTGAAGGAACTGTTAGTTCTAATGGCTATCAAACTCTAAGAATCTCTTTCGCAGAAATACAATCCGGAACTAATAACTTCGACACAAGTTTAGTAATCGGAGTGGGCGGATTTGGGATGGTTTTTAAAGGGTCTCTTAAAGATAACACCAAAGTAGCTGTCAAGAGAGGCATGCCCGGTTCAAGACAGGGCTTACCAGAGTTTCTTTCTGAGATAACCATTCTCTCTAAGATCCGTCATCGCCATCTTGTTTCGCTTGTTGGGTATTGCGAAGAACAATCTGAAATGATTCTAGTTTATGAGTACATGGATAAAGGACCTCTTAAAAGTCACTTATACGGATCCACCAATCCGCCCTTGTCTTGGAAACAACGGCTTGAAGTCTGCATTGGAGCAGCAAGAGGTCTTCATTACCTTCACACTGGCTCTTCACAAGGGATAATCCACCGAGATATCAAATCTACTAATATCTTACTAGATAACAACTATGTAGCTAAAGTTGCAGACTTCGGACTCTCAAGATCCGGTCCTTGTCTGGATGAGACTCATGTGAGCACGGGCGTGAAAGGCAGCTTTGGTTATCTTGACCCTGAATACTTCAGAAGACAGCAGCTCACAGATAAATCCGATGTTTATTCATTTGGGGTTGTTCTATTCGAGGTTCTTTGCGCAAGACCCGCTGTTGATCCGTTGCTTGTTAGGGAGCAAGTGAATTTAGCTGAATGGGCAATTGAGTGGCAAAAGAAAGGGATGCTTGATCAAATCGTTGATCCAAATATCGCGGATCAGATCAAACCGTGCTCGTTGAAGAAATTCGCAGAAACTGCAGAGAAATGCTGTGCGGATTACGGGGTGGATAGACCAACCATTGGCGATGTTCTGTGGAATTTGGAACATGTGCTTCAGCTTCAAGATGCAGGACCACTGAACATGTCTGAAGAAGTTCTTGGACACTGTATAAGCTCAGAAACTGTTAGGCCAGGTCCGTCCAGTGGGTCGAATACAGAGAGAGACAGTGGTGATGGAACTTCAGGTATCATCGATAGCAGCCAAGTGTTCTCTCAGCTAATGACGAACGCTGGTAGGTAGAGTCATTAGTCTCATGGCTATAGGCTATAGCGAAGTGTGCATAGATTATACATTAACCGGAAATCCAAAAATGGTGTACCGGTATCTCTGATTCGGTTTGTGTATTGGTATTTTTCTGATTTCGTTGTATGTTTTAACCTGTAGTTAGATTTGTTTGAAACTTTTGTAATACCATAAACCGGTTCAACCAGCACATTATTTGCCTGTTGTTTGGTTAAATCGTAAACCGGAATCTCAATAGTTGTTGATTGATAAATCCACAACCTACAGTCGAAGCACTATCGATGGCGTCTCTGCGATTGTTCTCTACGAATCATCAGTCTTTGCTGCTTCCATCGTCGCTCTCACACAGACCAAGATTCGTAAAAACCCCTGGTAAACAGAGTCAAATACGATCTGTTCTTCAGTTCAATCGCAAACCGGAGCTCGCTGGAGAAACGCCGCGTATCGTTGTTATCACCTCCGGAAAAGGCGGTGTTGGCAAGACGACTACCACCGCCAATGTTGGTCTGTCTCTTGCTCGTTACGGCTTCTCAGTCGTTGCCATTGACGCTGACCTTGGCCTCCGTAATCTCGATCTTCTCCTAGGGCTAGAGAATCGAGTCAATTACACGGTCGTAGAAGTCCTTAACGGAGACTGCCGTCTCGATCAGGCTATGGTACGCGATAAGCGTTGGTCAAATTTCGAATTGCTTTGTATATCAAAAGCGAGATCGAAACTTCACATGGGATTTGGTGGAAAAGCACTGGAATGGCTTGTAGATGCCCTAAAAACGAGACCAGAAGGATCTCCGGATTTCATCATCATCGATTGCCCAGCAGGAATCGATGCAGGATTCATAACCGCGATTACTCCAGCGAACGAAGCAGTCTTGGTAACAACTCCGGACATAACAGCTCTCAGAGACGCAGATAGAGTCACAGGTTTGCTGGAATGCGATGGAATACGAGATATAAAGATGATAGTGAACAGAGTAAGAACTGATATGATCAAAGGAGAGGATATGATGTCAGTGTTAGACGTGCAGGAGATGTTAGGATTGTCATTGCTAGGGGTGATTCCTGAAGATTCTGAGGTTATCAGAAGCACAAATCGAGGGTTTCCACTTGTTCTGAATAAGCCACCAACGCTTGCGGGATTAGCATTTGAGCAAGCAGCTTGGAGACTCGTGGAGCAAGATAGCATGAAGGCTGTTATGATGGAGGAAGAGCCTAAGAAACGCGGCTTCTTCTCTTTCTTTGGCGGCTGAATATGGAACCAAATCAAACTGAAACTGAGCTGAACTTCCTCGGGTATGGTATGTATGCATCAAAATATTTTGTACAGGAACTAGAGTTTGTCTCTTTTTAAGAATTTGGATTCGTTCGTAGGACATATGGAGTTCTATTACTAGTTTGTTGCTGAGTTCAAGGTTGATTCTATGCTTCATTTTTGTTATTTCAGGTTCTTGATTTCTGTATCTGTTAATGTGAAATCAAGATTTTCCAATTTATCTCGAGTTCTTATGTCAAATGGGTTGTAAGTTATAAGTTATCAATAACTTAGCTGATTCAGGAAATGCGTTTGTTAGCTACTTAGTGAGATCATGATTTTGTTGTCCCTTTTATACAATATAGGCTTGACTGCTAGTACTACTTTATCTGGTTGGGTATTAGTTTTTATCTAATGTTCTTTGGTTCACCATCTTCTTAGCCATCACTATCAGCATAGCTGATGAGGTTACTGTAACCACCATGATTGCACATTTTTCCAAAATTTTGTGCATCTTTCTTTGAAGAAATTACATTGTAAAATGATGATTCTGTTGATTTTCCAAGAATCCATATCCTTTTGTTGGACATATTAGTCTTCTGCTTGTTGAGTTTCCCTGGCTTTTTTCTACATAATGATGGAAAAAAGCTGGCTCTTTAGGAACTGAACCAAATTCAGATACTGTTAATACCTCAAAACTTTTTTATATTATTGGAACAAAACAAGTTTAATTGGACTGTGTTCACATTGTTTACTACTAAATACACATGCTCATTAGAACCATAGCAACATTTACCGTTTACTACGTCCCTCACTTGTGTCAGAGAGACTCGTAAAAAACTCAAAACCAAAACTTGGGATTGGACTTTATTTATTATACCAGGGGTTACAGAAAACTGTGTGTGATTTATGCTGAATCATTCTCTTGGATTTTGCCATTTGAAGCTTCTATATCATTACTCTGACTACCGTCTGAGTCTGTGAATTTCAAGTAATTCTCGATGTCCTCTGAGCTTACGTTTCTCAGTTGGTCAAGCCACCGGTGATGACTATTCTGTTTGGGTCTTGGTCGGTTGCTGATGGCTATGGCCAGGTCATTGGGGAAAAGATCCCGGAGGACAAAGGTGTGGATGATGGTGGTTACGAAGAGTGCCAGCACAACTAACGTTGAAATGGCACAGAGAACCATGCACATGACCTGAGTTATAGTGCTTCTCACCACTGTTGCGTACCTGATGGTTGCAATTGCAGCTCCGGTCATCGGAAATGTGTAGGCCCACCAAGACAGTGAAAATCTATATAGAAAATAGTTGTTGGTAAATAATAATTTCTTAGAAACGAGATGAAAATTTCTTAGACTTACTTGATTCCACGGAAGAAATTGATCCTAACAGCCTATAGACCAAAGAAAGGTACAAGTGAGTTTATTTTCTTTTTGAGGAGACATGTAAAGTAAGATGTGTAACATACCAAAGAGAAGTAGAGGAAAATGGCGATAAAGTAACAAACTTTGGATCCATAATCGAAGGAGCCAGTGATCTTAGCCCAAGCCATGGAAGCAACACTTGGAGCAGCGACGAAAAGGAAGAAGACAGGGTGAAGATCTTTAGGCAAAGTCTCGTTGGTAGGGAGTCTTTGGTAAAGAGTGACGAATAGAACCAAGTAATGAGCCATCCCAACCGCATAAAAGAATATTGGACCTTCTCTAAGTCCCATGGACGCACCAAGCAATGCACCAACAAAGTTCCCGACAATGGAGAGATGGTTAGTTGGGTTGGCGACTCGGGAGAGCCTACGTTGACCACCAGACATCCATTGACCGTAAATCTTGAGCTCAAGACAGATGAAAGGAAACATGAGGATGTACCAAAGAAAATGTGGCAAATCCGTAATAATAGAAGGTGGGACACCAAGGGCTAAGAAGAGTAAAGAAATGAATGGAGCGAAGAAGAAGTTGATTCTGATGGGATGATAGTATTCACGTCGAACAGCTTCGAAGTAAAGGATGATTTTGAGGAGGTAGATGGTGGCAATTGTGAAGATTAAAGCTACTGAGACGAACCAAAGACACTGGTTGATCCAGAGGGGTATATGAAGGAACTTGGTTGGCTCTGCAGTGGCTAAGGTTTTCCACATTATGGCTTGGCTGCTAACTCCAAGGCACATACCAAAGGAGGAGATAGGGTAACGCAGAAGAAAAGGCCATGTTTGTTCACTTGGTAGAACAATCTCTTCTTGAGGCTGTAACGTTTGGAAAAATAAAAGAATATAAGAGACATGTAACTCCTAAAGAGTATAAACTAAATACTGTGTTTCGAAAACCGGACCGGACCGGGTCCAACCGTGAACCGGAAGAGTGTCCGAGTTGGGTTATGATAAAATCCAAATTTAGTCGAATCGGCTTAAAACTCAGGTTGGATCGGCAAGAATCCGGGAACCGACGACCCAACTAAACGTGTTAAACCGGGTCCAACTTTTAATTAGCAATTTTTTCATTACTTCCATATTTTATATTTTTCTAATAACTTTTTAATTAAGGTTTATAATACAATTATGAGTTTTTAATAGCCTATTAGAATACTCAATAGAGGAGGTGAATGATTAGTTGTCAAGTTCACTAGTACATATAACCTAGTTATTATGTTTACTTATTTATTTTTATTGATTTTAGATTCAGAATCTTGACATTTGCTTCTATTAATTATTACAAGGACTTATTTTATCTAAATTTTATGATTATGAAGTATTTTAATAAACATGATATATGGATATAATACTATAATATATATATTCAACAAAATTATCAAACTCGATCGAATCCGGTCGGCAGTCGGAACACATTGACCAATAATCCAAAATATTTTTCGATTTAGTTTTCAGATCGGTTTTCAAAACATTGACTAAAATGATAATTTGTTGAATGAAATAATGATCTTGCATGTACTTTATTAATGAAAAAGTGATACTATAAATAAAAAGTAGTAACGTACCCGGAGAGTCTCCAGTTCAGGACCTTCTAAGGCATCATAGTAACGGTCAAGAGGCATGGCCTCATTGGTATTAATATTCTGGTTTTTCCGGCTTGGTGCTTCCGGTTCAACAGAAGCTGGTTTTCTTGTGAACTGTCTCTCGATTTTCCCCGACCAAGTCTTGAACGAGTTGTACCTGTGATCCTTAAGCTTATGCAACGCCGGTTTTTGACCAGTCTGATTCTGATGTTGATGCTGATTATCATGATGACTACGATCATCATCATTGTTACCAGTTTCTATGTAGAGAGATGAGGCTTTGGCCATCGGCTGAGAGAGGAACTTGATGGATTTTCCAGTGGAGCCACTGTTGTTGTTGCTGTCGGATGACAAAGATGTTGTTGAATCGGAGATCATAAGAACATTTGGTGAGGTTGGCATTGAAATTGATGGTTTTCTTTGATGAGTCATCATCTTCGACGGTGGAGTCTCTTTAACATCTTCATTGTATTGATGATTAGCTTCCATTGCATCTATTGATTTTGATGCTTCTTGATCATTCTGTCCATACAGGTACATATATAACAACATTGTTTCGTTGGATTTAGTTATATAATAAGTTATAACCTAATTAAAGTGGAGATTTATAAATAGAAAAATAACGTACCAAATTAGCGATCGAGGCATGAGAAGGATGAAAACGACTTATAAAGTGAAAAGGAAGACCATTTTCTCTGTAATTGTCAAAGCCAACCATTTCTTCTGTTGTGGCTTTTCTTAGTAAAGTTGGAAGCTCTTCTTCCACTTGTATCACACAATTTGGTCTTTCCTCCATATTCTTTAAGATGGTATTTCCCCTGTGACAAAAATTTCAATAAACTATATAGTAAATCACAAACCAATTATTAGTTGTTAGACACCTATTGAATATATTGAGTTTAATTTCGTTATTATTTAATATACTGTTGTAGTGCATGATATTCCAAATATTCAAAAAATTAATTTATTATTATTTATTTTGTAGTTATCTTAGTTGATATTATTTTTTAATAGTTTGCACGGTTTTATTCTTTTATTATAAATAATCTCATGTACTAGTTAGACTTTGATCAATTAAAAAAGAGTTATTTGCTTTGAGAGAAGAGAATTCTCGTTTCTTAATTCCATAGATCTCAACGAATCTAAAAAAAGTTTGATTTATTCGAGGATTCTCAGACTAAACGAATAATCTTGCAATTATTCTAGTTTTCCGGGTATTCTCAGAATCAACGAATTTTTAGATTTATCCTTAGCTTCCGCTACATTATATACCAATATTAATGATCTAATTGACTTCTATATATCATTCATATATTCATTAACACAAATGATAGATAAGTAGAGTCCTTGAAGTCAATTTATTTACGTATATAATAGTTTGAGATTGTTTAGAAGCATATGGGAGGGGAAAACAAAATTTGTATACAAGAATATATTCCCAATAAAATATTGGCCAGAAAGAAGAAGTTCTGGCGAATTTTTGTTCCACTAGATTTTAACCTTAATCGCTTTTATTCCACTGTCTATTCTTATTTCTCTACAACGTATCTTTTTATCCTAAAGTGGATTTGGGGTTAACATTTTCTGAAATATAATCAGTTTTTCTATTAATAACAAAACCATTATCTAACATATCTTACCTAAATTCTCCACCTATAAAATTTACCTAAACTAGCATTATATGCAAAAGCTAGTGGTTTTGCCACTAAGCTTGTTTTTCAGTTGATTAATGGGATTCGACTACGTACGCTACCTATATGATATTAGGGAAAATCGCATATTTAACTTTTAAAGTATAATTTTCTAACATTTTAAACCTTGACGCTATTGTACTAACACTTCAAACCTTCAAACTGCAAATTTTTATAAAGCAAACCCTCAAATTGATTATCTTTTACACATCTAATGATGTGGCATGATGACAAGGCATTAATATGCCATTTCAGTATGCTACATAAGAAATTGATGATGTAGCAGGTCACGTCATCATTTAAAATTAAAAAATAATCAGCATTTTTTTAAAGAAAATACAAAATATATACTAAAAATTTTAAAGATTAATAATATAAATAACAATATTTAAAAATAAAAAATTGAATCAAACTCTCTATTCCTTAAAAAGTAATCTTAAGGTTTATATTATTTATGATTTATGAAATTACATAAACTATTTC